>VUQJ01044345.1:0-16130 GCA_015108635.1 Andinoacara biseriatus
TTACCTTCATGGTTTTCACATAGTTAAGATAATGCATTTGATTAAGTATGTAACTAGAAGACTCATTTTGCATATTTTGTGTGTATCCTGTGTCGAAGGGGTTCATCTTTCCGGACAATTTTCCTGACATTTGTTTGTGGTTTGAAATTTGTTTCTCTTTGGTGTCTGTCATGAAATGAGCAGACATTTCTTTCTACTTACTTACTGAAACCAAAACCTTGCATGTCAAATGTTAGTGTTTTTTACTTTGGTACTTTTTGTGAAAGTTTATACTTTTTTTTCCGGTTATTGATCTTATTTTGAGCCAAATAAAGACACTTTTAGCTATTCACTCTAACAGTGGTGATGCTTATAATAACCTTCATATTAAAATCTGTTTTCATGGGCGTCTGGGTGGCTCAGCGGTGAAGCCTGCGACTGCATACGTATGCCGTGTTGCGGTGCGGGCGGCACAGAGTCCCGGCCTGATGGCAATTTACCCGCATGTCTTCCCCTGAATCTTTCCCCCATTTCCTGTCTCTCTCTACTGTGAGTGAAAGCCGCTGTGGCCAAAAATGTAAAACAAAAAATCTGTTTTCATTCAACTTTATATTCCTCTCACTTTTGGCTTTGCATGGAGACCTCAACAGGCAATGGCACCCTGACTGCCATTAGGTATTGGGATGAAATCCTTGGACCCATTGTCAGACCCTATGCTGGTGCAGTGGGTCCTGGGTTCGTCCTGGTGCATGACACTGTCTGGCCTCATGTGGAGTATGCAGGCAGTTTCTGGAGGATGAAGGAACTAATATCATTGACTGGTCCCCACACTTGCCTGGCTTTAATCCAATGGAACACCTCTGTGAGATTATGTTTCAGTCCATCCAACACCACCAGGTTGCACCTCAGACTATCCAGGAGCTCGGTGATTCCCTGATCCAGAACTGGGAAGATCCGCCAGGACACCATCTGTCGTCTCATTAGGAGCATGCCCCAACAGAAGGTATGCATATAAACATGTGGAGGCCATGCAAACTACTAAGTACCATTCTGAGTTGCTGCAATGAAAATTTGTCAAAATGGTCTAGCCTGATGCATAATGTTTTCACTTTGATTTTCAGGGTTTCTGTGAATTGAAGGTTGGTAATTTTGATTTCCATCAAAAATGGTGGCATTGTTTCATTCCTAACACATTACCCACTCTATATCAGTATAGAGATCTCGCACGATTCCTTTTCCGACTGAGGTCTGCTGTGTTCCTTTGATTTTTTTTTCTTCAGCAGTGAATATTATAGCAGAGGCTACATTTAGTTACGTATTCAATTTTTTTTCTTTTAAATTTAATTCATCAAATGCTTCTTTAGGATAAATCACTGTGAAAGATGAAAAACGAAAAGGAGAATACTTCCAGCCACAGGTTGGCGGACAGTCTTTCTTTGATAACAAAGACTGTGTGAACATGCTCTCATTTGTAAAGAAAATAGGATGCCAGTGGCAGATGAGCCAGTTCTGGGGTTTCTGTTGCTCTTGACAAGTATGATAACCCCCTCCAGTTCCTTTGTCTATGCATTACACAGGCCAAGGTCTTTCACTGCCTTCTCACTCTTGTACTGAGCCTCCACCCTCATGTACACCTTACAAGTACAACATGGGAGCATCCTTTAAACACAAACAGCACTCTGAATATGATAAGGAAAGAGTTCAGTGTATGAAATGTAAGTACAGTTACATTTACTCATACATAAGACTTCAATGTTTGTGTTTGGATTTTTGCTATAAAAAAAAGGGATTTTTACTCAACTTCTTGGCAACTATGGCAGCTACAGAGCATTTAGTTACATAGAGATTTCAAGGCATATCATGCTTTGCACGAGCCTTTTAAATGCATCATTTTACTCCTGCTTACTGTACAATGAAGTTCACTCTAATCATTAATTTGACAACTTGCGATCATTAAGCAGTAATAATATACAATATACAATTAAGTTACAACCCTATGTTTACCAGTTAAAATAATAAAACTCAGACTTTGTCAGTGAATCAATAATAAAATTCCGATGATGTGACACATATTATTCTGAAGCAGAACCGTATGCATGACAATTTTACTTCATTCAACCTACGAGTATTTTAAACCAAATCTACTGAGTGCATGAATTGCATGTCTAACAGTGGATTTCTAAACTAAAAAATGTACATATTAAAATAAATGCTTTTATATCATCATTAATACAAGCAAAACAATATTCCAGAAAAATAATCATTTCACAAAAATCAGCTACAAGTATGAATCTATTTTAGATGTCACAAAATTAACACAGTGCACTCTTTCTATGTTATGTTCCATATTTGTAACATGATTGCAGAGTAATTCAGAAACAATGCCTGATGTGACTGTAGATTTTATAGTCTACTGGTCTATGCTATATACTACACCACCATTCTATTGTAGGTGTTTCAGAATGTACGATTCTTTGATTTTCTTTGTAAGCATTTTATTTGTTTATTGTCCTTCCTGTACGTTTGGCTGTGGCTCCTCCTCAGTTTGTCTTGGTGGGACGCCCTCTAAGAAGGTACAGAATTGTCTTGGTGTGTTCAGGTCAGGTTTCCTTAACAGCAATAAGCATTTTGGAAAGTAATAAGCTGCCAGCAGTCCAAAGTTGCTTGCCAGGCTGAAATAAACATGGACAATAGATCTGTTCTTGTTATTTGGTCTGTTGTTTCCTATGTAGATTGGAATAAAGATCACCCAAATGACACAGTAGATCAGCGTGGAAAAGGTGATGTCCCTGGCTAGGTTATACTGATGAAGAGGCTTCACTGCCATGAAGGTGCACATGAATGACACAAGCGCCATTGCAACATTGAAACCTTGCATTAAGGTAAATCCAATCAAAGTTAACACAGGACATAAGAGGAATGATTCTACAAAGTTTATGGTCATATTTGCCACATACTCTGACAACAAAGGTTCTTCTTGTACAAAATAGCCACAGAGACCAGCCTGCACGGCGCAGCAGATCAGCACAAACAGCCACCTCGCGGGACCACTTAATATATGCAGGTGAGAGGCAGCCATCTGTGGGAACTCTGTCACATAGAGTATCTGTTTGAAAAGAAAGATTTGCATCAAGATTACAGAGTATATTTTTCTCCTACAGTTCATTATGTAGTCTGTCATTGAAACAACTGCACACCACGTGCGCAAGTTTCCTGAAACCAATTAAAAAAATTTCTTGCAGCTGTTGCCAATCAGATGTTCTCCAGATGGCCTTGTGTGGTGAATCAAAATCTGATGGTACTTTTTCAGGTTAATAGTTCTGTCAATTTTAACAAAATCCTCTACACAACTGGCTAAAATTAAGCTCCACAACATGACAGAGCCTCCACTGTGTTTTACAGATGGCTGTAGATACTCACTCAAGGTCTTGGACCCAGGGTTTTGAGTTTTCTGTGAATTATTATTCCTTTTGGTTTTGAGATGTTTGAGTTCTGTATTATTTATAGTTTATTGTTAACAGTGTTTTTCTGTTTTTCATTATTTTTTTTTGTTATCTACAATGTACAGTGTTGGTTCTTTACCGTTTTGTTATTTTTGCCTCCCATTCTTAGTTTTCTATGACTTTAGCTTTGTTCAATCTCTTTTGCGTTCCCATTCTGTTCCTCCAGTCTTGTCTCTGTATGTCTTTCTTATGTCCCCTGTTTAAATGAGTCAATTAATCTTGTCTCAGGATTCAGTTGTGTCTTTCTTCCTGGTTTATTCCGGTGATTGTCATTCTCTGTGTTGTGTGAAGCTTTTCTTCCTGTCTCATTATGTTAGTTGTCTTCAGGTGTGTTCTCACCTGTTACTTCTCCCCACGTTATCTTGCACGCATATACATTGAGTCTCCTCTTGCTGTTTTGTTGTGTCGTCTCCCAGTGTTGTGGATTCCCTGGTCCTGTTTTGTACATGTTTCTAGACTTGTGCCGTTACTTTTGAGTTAACGGCACTAAAGCTGAATTTTGAGTTTAATTCCTGTTTCTGCGAGTCCTGCATTTGGGGCTGTAATTTTCTAGTAACAAAGCAAATCTTCACACTCACTATTGTACTTGTCTCCTGATCTGCTCTGTATATACTGATATCAATTTGAACCAAAAATCCATAAGACCTGTTGTCACTGTTTTTTTTCTCAGTCCAGTTCATGTGTAATTTGGCATACCTCAGCATTTTCTCCCTCTTCCCCTTCCTTAAGAATGGCTTTTTGACAGCCACTCTTGCACTGAGACCATTTCTGATGAGGCTTCAGCAAACAGTAGATTGATAAACTGAAGGGGAAGCTGCATCTCTCTGGTCCTGTCAGGTCTTTGCTGGATTTTGTTTTCTTAATTCTTAAGGGCATGACTTTCAGATACTGTTAGTTTGCTGTAGACCGCTCTTAAACCTGACACTTCATCTTTTGCCATCCACTTGTCCAGTTTCCTCAAGATTTTTAAGGACACCTTCCACACCATGCTGAGATATCCCATATTTTTGGCTGATAGCTGTCTGGGGATCACCTTGTACAAAATTACTATATTATGACTCTCAAACTTATCTTTGGCATTTTTCATAGATTCAATATTCAAATGGGAACATTTGTTTTTTTATGACAGGTTGCTAGTAACAAAGTGCCTAAATATAAAATTTGAAATCGTTTCTTTGCTAAGTTGGTAGAGTAGAAACAACGCTAGTTCATTCCTTGAGTTAGGTGCTGTTTTTATGCTTGAATGAGTCATGGGTCAGTGTTACCTGCCTCAACAAACAACAAAATTTCAGGTACAAGGACTGGACTAAAAATGAATGAAAAAGAAGCAAATGTCCAAAGAAAATCTTCAGAAAGCCTCCTGCTCAAGAAAAATTACATTGAATTGTGGCTCCTTTGAAGCAAAATATTAGGAAATGAGGGTTAGCTAAATAATTTTAAAACAGTATTTTAAATATTAGTAGTACTGATAGTAATATCAGTAAGGAAAGTAGGAATATTCAAGTTTTATATCTATATATTACTGACCATTTGCCAATTTACAAGTTGTTGATTCTGTAGATTTGTCACACAGCCATTGTGGGGCAGTATTTCACCAATCTTTCCTCACCTGCAGTGAGATGGACAGGATGATGGAGAGGGTGACAGTTTGGAAAATTGAAGTGAAGGGCAGCTGAAGATGACACACCACATCCCCTGGCTCCCCCAGGAAGAGCAGCAGACTGAGACAGGCTCCCATCAGGCCGAGCAGGGCCACAAAACCCATGGCACCTCCCGAGGCCGTTAGCAGAGGGGTCCCTCGGTGCAGCAGGAACACTACACCCACTGACCCCTGACATACCAGCAGCAGTGCACCAACCAGTATCATTATCACAGCATCCTGGCTGTTCCAGGTGAAAAACCTAAAGATGGGGTCAGTGCAGTTCGTACTGCGATTCTGGGACCATTGACGGTTGGGACATTTAGTACACTGCATGCCATCTGTGAGTGAAAAAAGAAGAAAAATTTGGTTTGGTTAAAAAAAACTTAAAAAAAACCCACACCATTTAAAAATCAGTTCAAACCATGGCTGTATGGTATGTATGAGTTATTGAATCTGGAAACCTCACCTTCATGCTGTCTTGCAGAGAAGTAGGTAAGAAAATCATATACCTGTCTTGTCTGTGTTTAAATTACAGGCAGTTAATTTAGCATAAATACTGCAAAGAAGAGAAACAGCTGCCTGTCTGGTAAGAGCGTTGGTTGCTATACTGGCACCCCAAACACTAATTTAGAGGGATTTTGTATTTAATTATTTCTGGCCTGCATGCAGTGACTCTTGGTTACCTATCTGCCCAAAAAGGTTCACACACAATCCCTGTACAACTACCAAATGCCATCTCAGTTTTTTTTTTCACAGATTAAAACTAGCATTTTATGAATTTTAGACATGCTGATATGTATAAATCTTTTTTGTCTTTTTAGGACAGAGAAAGCCTCACCATATTCACTTGTCTTTATGCTATATTAAATTAACCTGCTGGCTTTCTCATATTTAGAACATAACATGAAATTTCTTATATATCGCTTGACAAGGATGCAAATAAGCAAGGTCACATATCTGAGGCAGAAGTGGACAACCACATTACCCTGATTTGCCTGGTAAGTGCCTGGCAAACAGTCAATACAGTCATAACAGCAGGAATGGAAGCCTTTGACTCGGTGGACCTGGCCTTTGCCACATTTTGCTGAACAGGTGGACTCAGGAACCTGCAAAGTTTGTGGCAAAAATTTTCGGGATTAGGCTACATTGGATAGTAAACCTTTTAAATGTTACAAGTTCTGATATTTTTCTGAATAACTAAGGTTACCTGTGCAGTATGCCATTCAAAGAGGGACTTATTAAGGAACAGTTTTTGTTCAGTGTATTTTCCCACAGTTCTGAAGTACACTTCATATGACTTTGTCCAGTCCCACAGAATCAGATTGTATCCTATGTTTGGGTTGCCATCTTTGTCAAACTCTATTTTTGTAGAATTTATCTTAACAGATGTGTTCCTTAAAACCTCCAATAGCTGGAAAATTAAATTCATTATTGTTATTATTGATAAGCTTGATTGAAAATTGTGTGCAGTCACCTAGGTTCATCATTTGTTGGACAAAGACAATTTTCAAAGTGTTGCCTCTGTACACCACCTGAACCTTAAATCAATCAATGAATCAAGGATTGAAGCACAAACTTTGAGGTTTAATTCAAGGGGTTTTAGACAATTTTCTGACAAATAGTTTCATGGTCAGGTGAAATCTGTTCCCTTTATATCCCATGACAAATGAAGAAGACATAATATGTGATATTCATTCAAAGTGTTGAATTTGCATTTCAGAGCTTTTAACTGTAATTTTCATGAATGGAAATACAGAGGGCTTTGAACACAGTGCAAACCACTGGTTTGACCCAAGAAAAAGAAAAGCAGATTAGAATTCACTAGAAAAACATCTAAGTTAATGATGAGAAGAGAAGGGGAGAAAGAGAAGGCGATGATTGCAAGCATATCACATCATCTGTCAATCATGGTGGAGGCAATGTTACAGCATCCACGGTTGCCAGTGGAACTGGGTCGCTAGTGTTTGTTGATGTGACTGCTGATAGAAGTAGCAAGTTGAATTCGTAAGAGTCCAGGGTTATACTCTCTGCTCAGATCGAGCAAAATGCTGCAAAACAGACTAAACAGAGTAAATGGAAAAGGAGCCAAAGCATGTTGCAAAAATAACACAAGAGCTTCTCAAGACAAAGAAATACAGTGTGTCCCAAAAAACTTGACATCATTTTATACTCTAATAACTTAGCCAGTTCTCGCTCAAATTATCTAAAATTTTAACAAAATGTGTAAAAACTAGCCAAGTTTAAGTTTCTTTTTTTTTCTTTCCATTTTTAGGTTGAAGAATGGCATTTACTGGAAGTGATAGGGCATTAGAATATGTTCAATAGAATATGTACAAAACTGAAGGCAGAAACACACAAACAAGCAGCAACTGTAGCTAGCTGTAGCTGTAAAGGCCTAGCAGAGCATTTCAAGCAATCGGTGATGTCCATGGGTTCTGGACTTCATGCAGTCGTAAGATTTTCATCCAAGTATTGAAAGCAATCCTTATATTTAAAATTGTTAGTTTGTTTAATTACTTTTGAGCCTCTGAAAATAGGCAGCTGTGCATTACAATGAACTGTTTAGGAATTAATATAATTTCTTTATGAAACCCCCTGAACAAAAGTTGACAAGTTTGCACTTCAATCTCATGTTGATGGTTTGATTTAAAATCCATTGCAGTGGTGCACAGAAGCAAACAAATAAAATACCTAACTGTATATATTAGAATAATAATAATAAAAAAAATCACCTTCCAGGAATAGATTTTGCTTCTGGATCCCCACTTACAGACAGTTGTATTGCACTCCAGCAGGTTATGCAGTGCCTGTGCTATACTGTATACAGCAGCATACACACTGAAAGCTGAATTCTGCACTGCAGGTGCTTTCACTAGACTAATGTTATCTGGTGACAAATTCCAGCACTGTGGGCAGCGACTATTAGTATCTCCAGGATTGGATGCTGTGGTTGGAGTGGATGTGTTTGCCCTCTCATCACTGAGTTTCTTGAAGAGCTCCATTGCATAATCGTTGAACAGACCAAGGGGGACTACGCTGTCAAGGAATGCAATGATTGTACCAACTGTTTTGATGTTGGGCAGAGAAGTCACTTGACTGTTGATGGCCCAGCTTGTGCTGCCAATCCACACAGCTGTTAAATTATTGCTGATAACCTGGAATAAATTGGATTGGTTGACTGGTACTGAACAAAATCTGTCCACTGAAAATATTCAATTTGTTAGTTGCTTTAAATCACTGCTTCACTAACCTCACTAAAAAAGGCCACAGCTGGTACTGGGAGTGTAAACACCACTACCACTTTGACATTGGTCACTCGGATATTTTCAATCATGGTTTTGACTGCCGGTCTGGGGTCACTGTACACTGGAATCAGACCCTGATAGGCCACACAGATAGATGTGCTTTCTGCCAATTTGGTGAACATCAGCACACCTTGTTGCCCATACTCCTCATCACTGCCCACAATTGCCACCCAGTTCCACCCAAATTCCTTTATTAGCTTTATAATAACATCCACTTGCCATTTGTCACTGGGCACCGTACGAAAGAACGATGGGTAGAGAAGATTATCACTGAATTTGTCACTGGTGGCCCCATAGCTAATCTGGTGTGAGAATTAAAAACAGAAAATAGGTGTTACTCACCTTTACTCACTGTTGACATATAAGACCTAATATATCTCTATCAACAGGCAATAATAAAAGGACGCGTTAATTTTCTGTGATGCAGTCTCTCACATATACCTGGTTTCACTTTGAAGATTTACCTTTTACATTCAAAATATTTATGGCACAATATGTCATATCTGTGAGAAAATATGCTGAAAATTGTAAGATGTATGTGTAACCAAACCTGTGGCACCAGGAAGAATCCCAGGAGTTTTCCAATGACTGACACCATTTCTGAGCCAGAAGGACCAATCACTGCAGCCATATTGGTCTCATAGTCTGTGTAATTACACTGCACAGACAGTGCTTTGCTGGATTTTTTGGTGAGAAAGGACAGAGTAGGTTTTGTGATAACTGAAGATTGTGAGCATGTGTCATAGATTTCATAACCTAACTTGATGCCAGGGAGGAGAGTCTGGTTTCCGTTGATTTCATCCACTGCATATTTCATTGCTATAGCGAGTCCCAGTCCATGCTTATTTAAACTGTTTGGCCACAAGAAGAAAAAAAGTCTTGTTAAGTCAGGGTTAGCACACACAATGATTCAGAATCTCAGATTATTAAAAAAAAAGAAAAAAAAGAAAGAAAGTATTTTTTAACCATCCTTACCTCATACACTTTATTTGGTTGGGCTTTGTTATCTCACTGAGGTTGCTGGTGAGGTCGTTAATGGGAAAGAGCCCTCCGAGCATAATGTCCCCTGATGAACTGAAGAGACTGGTGGAAATGTTGCTGAACCATTCAGGGAAACTTTCACTGCAGCTCAACCTAAACAAACAGCAGAAAGCCAGCAGAATGAATTGCGAATTCATGACGCCAATAAGCTGGAGACTGAAGCCACAGCAGCAACATCAGTGTACTTGTATATCAGCGCATCATGAGAAGTTGTTTTATGCAAATTCACCTGTAAGACCTAATGCCCTTCCTCTCCAAACCTGGCACTTCAGGATGAGCAAATCATAAACAAAACAAAACAAATTTACAGGTGTGGTATGAACCTCTGTGATCGGTTATGTTAATCTTTCTGGGGTATTTTCATGGCATTTGTTTGTGAATTGATATTTGTTTGTATTTGGTCTAACTACCTGTCATGAGTGTCATGATCCCTGGTTTGGGTCTCTGAGATTTGAGTTTCTTTGGAGTTTGGGGGTTGTTGTTAAGAGTTTTCAGTGTTCATGCACTGTTATTCTAGATTTCATTAAAACGTGCCCTCATCTCTGTCTTCATGTTTAGGGTAAGACTTCTTATACCCACGTTTAGTTTGATGTTGTTTCGGCTGTTTCTTGTTTTTTTTTTTGACAGCTGGTGGCTTTTTGGTTGAGTTTTGCTTCCTTTCAGTCTCCCAATTGTCTGCTCCTGTGTCTCTTTCTCGCAGTGGTCCCTCATCCTTCATCAGCCTGCTGTGTCTGTATATACTGCAGTCATCCTTGTGCCCTTTGTCACGGTATCTGTTTTGAGCTTCCTTCTATGTGTTTCTTGATCATGCCTAGCTCTTTGGATTATGGTATATTTAGGAAATTTTGTGTTTAGTTTGGGACTTTTATCAGCTACGAGGCTTGCTTTTTATTCAGTATTCTTCCTGCAGTCCTCTACATTTGGGTTGTCCCCACTACAGTCCACACACTAACCATGACAATGAGATGAACTCACACAGTAAAGTCCTGTATGAATACTTGCTGAGATGCTATTAAAATGAAACCCTACAAGTCAAATATTGTTGTTTAAACTAAAAGTTCCACATTATTGGCTGATAGAATATGTTAGATTTTTCTAATGTTTTCTAATGAAACAGGATTGGATGAGCTTGGAGATATAAGAATTAAAATTCAAATACTCATAGAAAATAAGATTCTTAGTAAATGATTTCACATTGCTGTTGAGGGGACCAATGTAATGACGGAACTCCTTTGAAATTAAGGAAAATTGAAGATATCCAATTTGTAATAACAGTGAAACATTAACTGAAGCAAGAGAGAAGTCTGAGGTTGGACAGCGGTGTATTGTCATCTTATCAATGGTAGGAGATGCCTATGAAGCTGTTTAGAATATAACCCATATCGAGTAAAAACTTTATATATCTTTATATTAAGAGCTATTTATTGTCCGTTTTTTAATATCATGCTTTGCATTCACCTCAGCGTTGGTTTGCATGTTTATTTGCATGCAATGTTGCTCATTCCCAAAAGCAAGTTGAGATATTTCCTCCCAAGATATTTGCATAAGCCTACATTTAAGCACACATACAAATAAGCTCCTTTAAATGTTTGTCTAGACACATTTTATATCACACACACACACACACACACACACACACACACACACACACACACACACACACACACACACACACACACACACACACACTTTTTTCAGGTTATAAAAAATGTCTAGACTTTCTAATGTCTAATGTATTTAGTTATTAATTTACTTTATTTTACTTTACTACTTGACTTCCCAGATAAAGTCTGAGTGAATTCAAATGAAACCAAAATGAGCTGATAGGCTAATTGTTGTTCTGCTCATTATGTATTTTAATTGTTAAAATAATGACAAACACTAAGGCAGTGAGTTAAAAAACACAAACAAACCTTCTCGATTAATGCAGTATTCGATTCTCACTGTTAAAATTAGATTGCTGCAGGCCTAATTTTTCGTCAGGAACATGAGGCCTTGAATTGTTCTCAGATTTTTAGCCAAGAGTGTCAGACTCATGTTAGTTCATGATTATAACCAGCTGTTGTTGTTTAGCCAGCTCAAAGTCTGAAGTACTGTATGTCTCATCTGCTGACATCAAGTAACTGCAACAATCATGTTCCGATAGGTCCCAGTCTGTGTGTGTGAAGCAGTCCTGTAGGTCGGAGAGTGCGTTTTTGGGACAGGTGGTAATGGTTTTTACAGTAGGCCTGGCTCTCCGTCTGAGGGGGTGTATGCTGGGGTGAGCAGCAGGGAAAGATGGTCAGACTGGCCGAGGTGGGGGAGGGGTTTGGCTCTGTAAGCGTGCTTAATGTTGGAGTAAACATGGTCAAGAGTGTTCTCCCCTCTTGTAGAACATTTGACATGTTGGTGTAATTTTGGGAGTACAGTCTTTAAATTGGCCTTGTTAAAGTCTCCCGCAATAATATGAACACCGTCGGGGTGTTCATTAATGGTGTTCAGCAGGAGAGAGAGCGTCATGCTAACATTAGCATCGGGGGCTATATACACAGCTGTGACAATCACTACTGTTAGCTCTCTAGGCAGAAAAAAAGGCTGATATCTTACAGACATGTACTCGAGGTCTGGGGAACAATGTTTGGCTATGATTGTTCCGTTGTTACACCAGTCCTCATGCACGTAAATACAGAGACCCCCTCCCCTACTCTTACCTGAGTTCTTTGTCCGATCGTAGCGTAGCAGAGTGCGGCCTGCTAGCTGCACGCTAGCATCAGGGATCTACGGGTTAAGCCAGGTCTCGGTGATAATCATTACACAACAGTCACGAACATAGCGATTTCCGGCCAGCTGTAACTCCAGGTTGTCCGTTTTATTTACCATGGATCTGGCATTGGAGAGATACAGGGTCGGCAGATGAGGCCTGTGTGGTTGGCGTTTTAGCTTCAGCATGAGGCCGGACCTGCAGCCCAGCTTCTGCTTCATCTCCCTCCGCCGCCGCCGGTGCCTTCCAGACCCGATAAGAATCCACGGAGCACCCGGCGGCCTCGCTATGTCCTCTGAGACGTTATGAATGTAGTGAAAATCACTCGATGTTGATATCTTATGCCGGTAGCCGATGTCCACAAGATCCTGGCATGTGTAGCAGTTGTTCGCGGAGATAAATGCACAAAAACTAACAAATAAGAAATACAAAAAGTACAAAAAAGAGCACCGAGAGGAAGAGCCGTAAGCCGCTGCATCTGTGCGCGCCGCTATCTAAGGTTGTCCTTCACTTGTTAGCTAACATAACTGAAATTGTAGCACTTAGCAAACATCATCCATGAGACCTTGTTTCCGACAGGTAAACTAACAGAAATATTACTGTAAAAACATTAACAGGTATCAATGACGCACTAACATACCCATCCAGAGCTGATGTCACAGCTCCAGGGTGCCGGCATTTTAAACAGTGCAGTGCAAGAATGCTCCCACACCTTTGACAGTCTGTCTCCATTTTCTTTAATTTTCTCCACTCTCCTCTCTGTTCCACCATTGTTATTTTGTTCATGTTACTTTCTTCTTCATAACATTGTTGTTATTGGCAGACGATGGGGCAGTACTGCCCCCATATCTTACTGTAATGTAGTACAGAATCACATAAGAGTTACAAAATCACATAAGCAGAAGAAAATCGACAGATGGGTTTTAGAATATGATGCGTCAACATTAAAATTCCATGTCATCTAATTTTTGTAGTCAACATCATCATGATGAATCGCTGCAGCCCAACTTGACATATGGCTGGCCAGTAAGGATAATTTTACCCTGAACATAATAATATATAATAATAATAATTTCACTCAGAAGAAGTGTTTACATGTACGCCAATCGGATTTATGATTGGTATAGGCCAAATGTCTTGAATGGACAGATATTTTGATTGGAATGAGTGTAATTGGATCAGAATCTTGTGATGGAAATGTTTACACAAAGCACTTGTATTCCTATCAGGGTTTTAATCCAGTTACTTGTGTACATGTAAACATAGCTAAGGACTGCAGTGTTATAGCGCCTCTGCTGTAACTAGGAAAAAAAAGTTGCTATTTGCATATAAATGTATAGACTTCACTTTGCATTTGTAATTCTAAAACAATTTTTTAAAGAACATAACACTCTTAAATGTCTCTCATTATTATTAAAAACATTAATTTATGCAGTGTGTGTGGCTGGAAAATGAGCATTGCTTTTCCGCTGTTCATCCCCAAGTCAGCTATAGAGATACTCATCTAGCATCCCCATGGCTGTTTCTTTATTTTCGCATCATTCCTGAGATAGATTAGTAGGCAAATTATTTCTAGTACTGCCAGGGTAGAGACATGTTGCAAAATTTATTAATAATTAAATCATTTAAATGTGGAAAAGTTACATTCTTAATGCGCAGTTATGCTGTCCTCCTAAAAAATATTGGGCTGTACAGAATATTTCATAAACATTTAGTTTGCACACAATGGCTGGATCAAATTGAAAAGTTATCATTGTTGGATAAAAACAAACAAATAAACAAAAAATACTAAAACGTTCTTTTCTCCTTCTGTCTTGCAGGACCTCCAGTAAGTACACCAGATGCTGTGTGTGACCTGCATGTGGTGAAGTGACTGAAACTGATTATTTTTGCATTTTGGTGAGGAGTAGATGAAATGGAAAGTACCCTGGAATGCATCTGATGAAAATATACTGCCTTGACTGGATGCAGTGGTAATCTGTAGTTGACCTCATTCTATAACTTCTGATTTTGCTTATGAATCAAATGTTTTATATGCAATTTATGGTTCTTTGCTCTACATTGTCCACACAGTCTAACAGTATTAATGGTAGCAGTGCTTTCCCTTGTAGTCCTCAAAGACTAAATGGTAAATGGACTAGTTCTTATATAGCGCTTTTCTACTCTGACTGAGCACTCAAAGCGCTTATACAACACGTTTACATTTACCTCATTCACACCTATTCATACAAGCACTTCCATGTAATTAAGCTAAGTGCTTTAATTAGCTAACATTCATACACATTCATACTCCAACGCTTGCGTCAGAGAGCAACTTGGGGTTAAGTATCTTGCCCAAGGATACATTGGCATGCAGCCTGGAGTAGCCAGGAATCGAACCACTGACCTTCCGATCAGGGGGTGACTTGCGCTACCTCCTGAGCTACAGCCACCCCACCACCCACTAAGGTCCTGAATTTGAATCTGGATATTGCATATTCTTCTCGTTTGTGTGGGTTCCCTACTACACTAAATTATTGACTGTAAATTGTCAGTAGGTGTCTAAACTGTGCTCCAACTCTTGCCCACTGAGGGGTGGTAAAGGTAAAAGCCCTGCAAGTCTGTGCAAGAAAAAATGAATCAGGCAACTAGTATGAATTAAGGCTTTGATTAAAAGGAAAACCTGCTGACTTCAGAGCCTCAATGACACATAGTTTACGAGCACTGCTCTGAACATTTGGCTGCTATGAGTTTGACTTTCGTACATCGTGTCAATTTTTGGATCATCTCTGCCAAATTTGAAGAAATTTCAAGGTACGTGAGGTCAGACAGCAAGGTGGTTTTTCAATTTTCCATTCACTTCCACAGGTCCTTCTCAACAGGATCTGAGCATTTTTAAAACTCCTAAACGCGGTCCATTCAGTTTTTATCTATATAGCACCAAATCCTAACAAAAGGCATCTTATTCATAGTAAGGTGACTTTGCAATACTAAAGCAAGAAAGACAGTAATTTCTCCCCTGGAGGAAACAGGGTCTTTTACAGTTTATCCTTAGGTAAGAGTGTTTCCTTCCCACTCTCAGCAAGTGCTTGCTCATAGGGGGTTGTCTGATTGTTGGGGTTTTCTCTGTATTATTGTAGGTTAAAGGTAAAGAGCTTACAATATCAAGTGCCTTGAGATGACTGTTGTTGTGATTTGGCACTGTATAAATTAAATTGAATTGAGTTTTACAAAGTAACACAACTATATTTTGAACTTGAACTATACTTTTCTATTATTTTTTTTTTTGATTAGTCAATTAGTCAACAATTATTTCAGTCTTACCTCATCTGTTCAATCTTGCCCACTGTGAATTTCACCTTGTCTCTTCACACAATTCAAATAATGATCCATAAAAATATGAGTTTGAAACAAATCAAATGTATATTCAACATTAATGTGACCATTACAATAAATATTAAACAATGCATATTAAAATCAATGCAATTTTTAGTTTTAAATTAGAATAAAATGTACACATAAGTAAATAAAAAATGGCCTCTGTCCAAAAGTTCAATTAAGGCTTCAAATTAAATCTTAAATTTTAAATCTTAAACCTGAAAAGTTTACATATGATTCAGTTCATGAAGAGGTTTACTATTCAAATTAACACTGATATTAATGCAAGAAAAAAAAATGGGAGCCAACGTAACTGCTCCTATATTCCTTCAATCGTTAGCTAACATAACTGACATAAGAAAATTTCTAGTCTTTAGAATGAAAAGATATTTTGTCTTATTTCAAGAAATTTTAAGAGTGTAATTATCTTATTCCACTGACAGATTATTTCACTTACTTTGGGAAGATTCAAACTATAATCAAGTATAAATATCTAGTTTTTAGACAAAACACATTTATTAATCTTACACATTCAGCTCTTGCTCAGCATATCACTCTCAAAA
>VUQJ01044346.1:6086-18141 GCA_015108635.1 Andinoacara biseriatus
TACCAAGACTACATCAAGTACCCCCTGAAAGTCTAATAGAGGATGTGAATGCAGCACTATGGACAATCCCTACTTCAACCATCACTGAAACCAACCAGCTGATCTATACCACACAAATAGTGATCCTTGAGGTGCTTGTTATAAGATGAACAACAGACACAAGCTCCGTACCCTCCATGGAGATGAAGACTTGAGGCTAAGTTCAAGGCAGCATGGAGGGAAGTTAGCCAGCTTTTAGAGCTGAAGAAAGGTTTGATGAAGAAAGCATTCTTCAAGTTTGGGGCAAACAACACTGTGCCCTGCCTGTCATCAGATACCCTGCTGGGATAATAAGCTGGCCAAAGTAATAAAACAACAAAGAAACACAAATACATCAGGTAGATGGCCACAACTGATCAAGTGCTTATTGAGCCCCTAAGGCAGTGAAAACTCGAGAAAGACGAGGAGCAAGAACAGGAACCATCATGGAAAGACCTCTTCGCATGGACAAAGCTGGACTGAAAGACAGCACAGAGACACTAATCATGGCAGCAGAGGAACAAGCTCTAAGCACACCAGGCAGGTCCCCAGGTGAAGGTTGTGCAGAGATGCCCCGGAGACAATCCAGCAAACAGCAGGGTGCAAGATGCTAGCAAACAGGGCATACATGGAATGCAACATCAAGTGGCTGGCATAGTATACAGGAACATCTGTGCTGAGTATGACCTGGAAGTCCCATGGCCAAAATGGGATATGCCCCTAAGGGTAGTAGAGAAAGACCAAGCTAAGATCCTGTGGGACTTCCAGATACACACGGACAAACTGGTGATGGCTAAGGAACGCTTTCGCAGGTCTTTCATCCACACAGCAGTTAGACTGTATAATGCATCATAATGTCAAGAATCACTTGGACACTTTACCTCCACTTCCATTACCCTAGCCATACAATTTTATTTTATTTAATTGGTCTCATTTTATTCATCTTCATAGTCTTCTCTGTACTGAGCTGCTGTAATGCACAAATTTCCCCGCTGTGGGATCATTAAAGTTCTATCTTATCTTCTCTTAACCAACCGGACATCAAAGTTGTGCACAAGCAGAGGAAGAAAGCTGCTGCTATAGATGTTGCAACACCAAGTGATGGCAACATCAGGAAGAAGGAACACAAGAAGCTCAAGAAATACCAAGGGCTCAGAGAAGAGCTAGAGAGGATGTGGAAGGTTAAGGCAACAGGGTCCACATGTTAACCTGAACACTTGGGGCAGTAACCTCCAAACTGGGACAGTGGCTCCAGCAGATTCCAGGAACGATATTCAAGATCTCTGTCCAGAAGAGTCCTAGAAACAGCTAAGATACAGCAGAAGACCCTAAAGACCCCAGGCCTCTGGTAGAGGACCTGAGCTTAATGGACAAAGACCACATGTAGGATGAAAAAAAAAATTATATATAAAAAAATATACTGCATTTCACTTTAGGTTCTCACTCTCATTACACATTGCACATTTGTATGAGCTTCTGAACATACTAAGGAAGTGTTTGTCCTTCATCTTTCTATGTTTCCCCAGTCTAGTCCTCCTCTCTTCCTCTGTGTCAGGTTATTTCTATTTTCCCATTCTGTGTGTCACGCTTCCTGCTTTATATTGGTAACTATTGTTCTCTGTGTTTTCTGTTGTGTTTACTTTCCAGTCTCATTATTTCTATTGGTTTCAGCTGTATTCCCACCTGTCATGTCTCCCCTCATTATCCGGTGTGTGTATATGCTGTCTTTGTCTCTCTCTGGTAGTTGTTCTCTCATCTCTGTAAACAGTGTGTGTTCCCTGTCTCTGTACTCCCAGTGTTTCCAAGCATACCTCGAGTTCTCTGATTCTGTCTTCATCTCTTGGTTTTGGACTTTGTGTATTCTCTGGATTTTTCTGCATTAAAAGCTTTTTTTCCTTTAATAAAGGAAATCTTCATCCCAGCCCCTATCCCAGCTGACAGGGTACACCCTGGACAGGTCACCAGCCTGTCGCAGCCAGAGTCACAGACAACCATTCAAACTCACACCTATGGGCAATTTAGATTGGCCAATTAACCTAACCCCAGTAAGTGCATGTCTTTGGACTGTGGAAGGAAACCGGAGTACCCGGGGAAAACCCACGCAGACACAGGGAGAACATGCAAACTTCACACAGTGAGAGAGGGGCCGGGCCAATGGTGTTCAAACTGTGAGGCAGCAGTGCTAACCGCTGCGCCACCGTGCTGCCTTTGAATTAATTAAAAAAAAACATCTTAGATTATTGAGTCCTTACGGTATCAAGACCTCTTGGATGTTGTTCCATATGGCTTTTCCACCCATGATGATTGCCAGCTGAGTTGTCAGCTCAATCAAACAACCACCAGGATCACACTGCAGAAGCAAGACACGTAATAAGAGTCATGAATATCTAGTTATTAACTTAGCAATGTGACAGCTTTATGGACTAATAGTACCTCCTCATTTCGATATTTTCCCGAAAGATAAACAGGCTTTCCAGGATGACCAACTGCTTTCCCCTTTGCAAAGGCAATGTAGAAACAAGAAGAGTAATAGTTGACAAACTGAAAGAGGAACATCTTCAGAGTCAAGCTGTTCTCATAGTCTGTCTTGGTCCGTGGAAGCTCTGTTATGTCAGATATGAAAGGACTGTGGATTAGACCATTTTCCATTGAGGAAAGGGCAAAGTACAGGTGGATGTTCAACTCACCAAAGTTAGTGATCCAGATGGCGACCCGCTCATAGAGCATATTGAGGATCATAATTATAACAAAGTTAATGAGTGATGCCGTGACAGAAGTGGCCATCTGAGGTGTCACATACTCCTTTATTGGCTCAAAATCCGTCAGGTTTTTAGTTTTCAGTTCAACAGAAAAGGTAAAGAAGACAGCCAGGCGGTACACAGTGATGGCCACAACAGATGCCACGATTAGCATAATCTGAAGGACAAAATACAGTTAAACCAAGAATATTACTTATTCTGTCGTTCCTCAGTTCCTAAAGAACTTCAATTACATTGATTAAAATAGACATTTTCTATTAAAGCAAAAAACAATTTGTGATTATATATTAGAATCATGGTAAAAAGTAAGTACTCAATTCTAAAGTTCAGTTCTAAGATTTTACATATCAGGATATAATTTTTTAAGAATTATCTGGTCCTAACCAGGTTCTAAAAGGACTTAAATACAACCTCATATACCATTCATTATTATTTATCTAACAAAAAAATGCAGAAGCAGTTTGCGAAAAACAAAGCACACCCCATTATTCAGTAGCTTGTAGGACCACCTTCAGCCACAGTAACTTGAAGTAATTTTTTTTTCTGTGTGACAGTCTCTCACGTCAGTGTGGAAGAATAATTTTGTCCCACATTTCTTTACAGAGTTGCTTCAGTTCATTGAGGTTTGTGCATATTCATTTATGCAGTTTTCCTGCCGCAGCTTTTCAGTCAGGCTGAAGTCTGGTCTTTGACTGGGCCATTGCATTTTGTTGCAGATTTGCTGCCGTGCTTGGGATCATTGTCCTGTTGCATGACCCAGTTTTAGCCTCACATTTGACTCTGAAAGACTTTGGTATACAGAACAGTTTATGGTCGACTCAATGACTCTAAGGTGCCCAGGTGCTGTGGCTGAAAAACAAGCCCAAATCATCAACCCTCCCCCACCGTGCTGACATTTGATATGATTTATCTGTGATGCTATATTGTGGTTTTTGCCAAACGTCGTGCATTATGGCGAAACATCTCCACTTTGGTCTCCTGTGTCCAAAGGCTCTGTGGAATGTTGTCTTGTTCAGATGCAATGTTGCAAACCTAATCTGTTCTGCCATGTTCTTTTTAGAGCCTTCCAAGCAAGCCATACTTGTTCAGCGTTTTTCAAATCGTGCTGTCATGAGCTTTCATATTTAACATGCTAAATGAGCCTGTAGAGTTTGAGATGTAGCTCTTGTTGTTTTGTTTTTTTCAGTTTCTTTGAGCATTGCATCGTCTGACCTTGAGGTGAATTAGCTGGGATGTTCATTCCTGGGAAGACTGTGGCATTGTATTAACACACACCTGAATGCTCCAGACCAGCAAACTCCTGCTTTTCCAGAGGTGGTCAAACATGATGATGATCAAGTGCATTTAATTAGGCTGCTGTTTACCCTCTTAACTCCTGTATAAGCATTAAGGTTGTACTTATTTTTTTGCACGCTGCTTCTGCATGTTAAATAAATAATGACACAGTGTAATTTCAGGTTTTGTTGTTCATCTGAGGTTGTATTTGTGTCATTTTAAAGTCTGCTAAGGGCTAGATGATATTTACCATTCCATATTTACCATTTTCCTGACACGTAAAACCTCAGAAAGAAGGGTGTACTCTCTTTGTACCATGACTGTATTTTTCTTTAGAGCTAATCCTGAAAAATAAAAACTGCATTTAATTACCCAGAATAAGACTGTTGTTATTCCTATCGACACACGGATGCATCGTCCACAGGATGTATATGGCACCTTTTCTTTCAGCTGCATAACAGACATAAATTATATAAATACTGAAATACTGAACTTTAACAACAAAATGTAAAAAGGTAAAACTCACTGATTTAATGTAGCATCACCTAATAGCAAAGAAAATTAAATCAAACTGAGATTAGCTGGGGAAAAAGTGTGTACTATTTACCCCTGTGACGGGGTTTTTCCTCTCATAGATACATTTGGCTTCATATTCTGGGCGTGGTTGCTCTTCCTGTTCCAGGAACTCCACAGTGTCCCAATCATACTCCAACTCTGCCTGGTGGCGTTTCCAGAACTCCAGGAACAAAGTCACTGCACAAAATGAACAGATGCAGAAAAAAACAAGCCAAGCAGAGACAGAAGCACAATGTAAATAGGGTATTCGCCATATCTTTCCCCACAGATCTTTATGTAAATCAATGCTACCGAATGTGATGCTTATATAAACATAATAACTTGTGCACAAGCTAAAGTCTTACAGAAACTGTATCAAACTTACCCCAAACAGCCATGAAAATTGCGAACACCAAAGTTCCAAAGTTATCAAACATGCAAAGTGTCTAAAAAAAGAAAAAGATTACATTTAAATTAAACTACAACTGCAGCTGTGTCACAAAATAAAATAGCAGCACAAATTTCCCTATGCAAATCTGGCAAAAGCATTATTGCACGTGAGATGAGTCCACTGCTGAACACTCCAATGCAAATCATATCTCACCTTTATCCATATGTTAAAATATACACCTACTGACACGTGTACTGAGCAACATAGGTAGGATAGGATAGGTAAGATTCAATCAAATTTACTTCTGAAATAAAACAGAACTCACTTTTGAAGTGTTGCAGGTGCTGTTTAACATCCAGAATTTGCATCCGTCACACTGTGGACACATTACCATTTTTCCTCCGATGTCTGGGTTACACACCTCTTTACTGCAGTATTTTAAACACACAACACAGATTATTAAAAAGTGATGCAATGCAGTTTATTTTCTATATTAAAAGAAATAAATCACCAAAATATTATACTTCATTTATATTTGGCGTACCTCCAGGTGCTGGTGTCTCGGATAAAGTACCCATAGAGGAAACAGCCGACCCCTACAAAAGCAGCCAGAGTGAGCATTCTTGTGTAGAAACCCAACCATGCAAAGTAGATGCCGATCTTTTCCCCATAGTATTTCCTGTAGATAAAAATTTTTTTAATTATTAATAATTTCTACGTTAGATCTATTTTTCTCTGCAGCCCTGCAAATAGAACGTGTAAAAAAAACCCACTTGAACATATAGAAACAATAACTGCAGTCAGATACAGATTTTAAGAACTCACATTTATTTTTATGAAGCAAGAGAAAGAAAAAAAAGCGCACCTTACGAGGTCAAGTGGTTGCATCTTGTAGAAGCTTTTGGGATGAGCCCATTCCTCAAAGAGCAGATATCGCTCATTGGGACAGTCTTTTTCTTCTGACCTGACATTGAACCGGCACTGACGTAGCCAACAGAGAAGCCATAAGCATATCACAGTGTACTGTAGCTCAGCTAAACATGACAATATACTACTGTCTGCCAAATAAAGCAGAACACAGTATGACTTACATCATGGAGGGGATAGGCACCTTTGTAAACTCCACCATCCAGCAGTTTGGTGATCCCAAACTTCTTTATGTTTCCTCGTACTTCGTAGGGGGCTCGGCTCAGGATGTAATATGCCTGAGAAAAGAAAAAAAGAGATAAAGTAATCCTCGTGCTATTTTATCCTACATTTAGTGTGTCAATGGTTTTCCTTAGTGTAGCATAGATAACATTAAATATCATTTAAAAAAAGATCAGATACTAACTAGATACACTCATAACGTTTGAGGTCTTTGACAAGTAAAAATAAGATCTTTTAACATAAAATATCACTATATGGTTCTGGGTGAACCCTGACTTTTTAGATTTTAAGGTAAAAGCCATGAATCTGTTGAGATAGGTTTACAACCCTACACATATCTCTAGGCTAACCCCACTCCCACAAATAAATCGGTGAGAAGACGTTGCAGGCAGCCTGAGCTAAATGGAACTACATGGAACAACTAACCATCCTGCTCCTCATGGATGGAGTGAAGAAGGTATCCTTGTCCTTAATATGGAAGTACTCCAGACGGGACTTCTCAAAGGGGGCAGTGAAGAACTCAGACTCCTTATTGATCAGGTTTTCATCGGGATAGAACTGCTTGGTGATGAAGGAGAAAAAGTGCCACGGTGAGGCCCGCGAGGACAGGTCGTTTTGCTGGATGGGAAGCTTGATGTGCAAGACCTCGGCGTAGGTGCACAGCACATCCCATGGCATGTGAACTTTCACAAATATGAGTTTTTCGTCTAAAACCTGCAAACGCAGAGAGATTTTAGTTGAAGTACGAGATACGGGGACAGAAGCAATGACTTCCAGGCAAGAGCGTCTGCTTACAGAGGGTGTGGCCTCCAACTCCATACCCATCTTCATCAGGCTGGCCTCAAAGTACTCTCGCCGTCTCTAAAGAGAAAGACACACGCACACACACAAAAAAAAAATCTAATTTAAATTATGTACTCGATACAGCAGCCATTTTCATCACTCCTCTGGCAGACAGGCTTATTTATTTTTCAAAAAGACCTAACAAAAAAACTTTATTTATGACCGCATTACAACATTGTGTCGCTCTCTTGGCACCAGAAGTACTCTCTCTCTCTGCTGTGTTCATTTGCCAAACAAGCAGTAACACAGCAGCAGTGCACAGTGTGGCAGAAAAAAGACCTTCTGTCTCTAGAGTCAAGATATTTTAAAAACTTGTGATCACCGAACTGTACAACACTTCTGTAACACTTTCAAGTAATGTTTGACAAAGCAAAGCTGAAATTAGCTTTTTTCCCTTGCTATAAATAATCCCATTCACAGCAAGGTATATCTGTGAGAAACAGGAAATACCAGAAGAGGATGTGGTGTATTTAGACAATAATAATAACTGCATTTAGCCAACAACACGTGAAGTGAATCACAACCTCCCAACAGCAGGAGCAGAATGAGGTTGAGCAACATGTGTTTCATCCCAGATCCACTTTCACAAGACTTCTGAAGGTTTTGGGTGAACCCTGAGTTTTTAGATTTTATCACGAAATCTAATAATCCTTAGCAGTACAGCAAAACAAAGGGCGCGACTGCCACAGACTGCTGCACAGCTCTCTCCTCGCTGGATTTAGTTTGGTTTGGGTTGATTATAAATAACAAATTGCCTCAGTTCTGATAGAGCACAAGCTCTTACTCCCTGTGGCTCTCTAGGCTATCTTTTCCAAGGAACTCCCTAAAACCGGCCGAACAGCTTCTAAACAAGTGGGTCTGAGCTGCCGCTGTCTACACCCACTGCCTTTACTCACAGCGCTCCATCAGCTGAAAAATATGTGGCACAAACGCATATTGCCAAACATATTTTACACAAACCATACTGTAAAGCTATTGTGAAAGATAACAGACATGCCTGGATATGTCACCTCATGCCCGCGTATCCTTCAATCTAACACTACCAACAAAAACAGACGCTGTTTTCTTTCTTTCCATTTTTCTCTCTTCAGCTACAAACCAACTGAATTTTTTTTATGGAGGTTTAACAGTTTTGTACCAATTTATTTTTAAAAAGAGGCAACATTCAGGTTTCAATAGGAAGAAAAGTGCTCTTCATTTCCTCTTTCAAGGAAATGAGCCGGCAGCTGCACCAAACACCTCACTGTCAAAATGTGATGTGTATTTACAGTCACAGTAACATAATATGAAGCCACTGACTGTAATTCAAGGGCAAACAAAAACTCCTTTTACAAATAAGAAATGATCTCTGCCATTTGTATGAGTAATAAATCAAACACTGACAAAATGCTATATACGTATGTAATGCTGTATACATTTATCTGTACCTAGCTCATGCCATTATGATTTTTAAAAGAAAATAACACAATTACTCTCATTTCTTTTAGAAGAATAAGACCATATGACTCATTAGGACATAGAAAATGCAGTCATATCTTAATTTAAAAATGAAGACATTCAGAAAAAGGCCATCAGGAAGTGAACCAGGGACTTGCTGGTGAAAATAGTTGACCCTACAAAGAATAAGTTGAACGGGTTGGCATCTCTGGCACTGCTTTAAATTATTTTCTTCATATTTATCTGACATACAGGTCAGAATTAATATTAATAACTAAATATCCTCATCTGTGCCCCTCCTATGTGGAGTCCCTCAGGGCTCCATATTTAGTCCAATTCTGTTTCCTTGCTATATGCTACCCCCGGGCTATCTGCTTAACAGCTTCAGCAATATCTCTTGCTATACTGACAATGGCACACCTGCATTTTTCTATTGAGCCTAACAATATCACCAGCCTCCTGCATTAACAGTTGGATGTTTTCAAATTTCCTCCATCGGAATCCTAGAAATCCTGTTTCACCCTGTCAGGTAAGAACCTTGGTATTTTTTTTGACCAGCATTTGAAATTTGAATCTCACTTCTCAAAGCTCATCTAGTATTGTTTCTTTCATTTAAGAAACATCGCCAAAATCTATCTTCAACTGGTCAAGAAGACAGCAGCTAAACTTGCCAGCACTCACACATAACCCCCATTCTTGCTTCCCTTCTCTTCTAGTCAAATTCAGAATAAATTTTAAAATTTTATGAATATCATATAAAGCCCTACATATTCAGGCTCCTGTATGTAAAGCAGACCTGCCCTGTATGCTCCAGGAGGATTTATGTAAGCGCCATTCCCAGTACACCCGATACCTTCAAATTGAACGGCATGTTGTATTTTACTAATCTGTTCAAAAAGATTAAAATAAAGAAAATCAAACTTACCTTGCGTTTCTGGTACACATGCCTCTTCTCATATTCCTTCTTGTCTTCATCTTCATACACCAGGACAAAGTCAATCCTCCTCACACCATCATTGAAGAACAAGGAGTCTGGTTTGCCATTAAACTCTACCTGAGGGCAAAAACAAGGCTCATCGGGTAACGCTACAGGATCAAACTCGTACCTCTCTTCCGCCATAATCTCATACAAGTTGAACATATTCAAGAGTAAATGACCAGCTTGCACACAGTTGCAGCAGACAGTTAAATGCTGACCTGGCTTTGCATATTCAACCTGTAACGTAGGTCAGCCAACAATGTAACGCCCTCCCTTCTGCTCCCTCCCACTCTCTCACCACAGAGTCCAACCTCAGACACTATTAAGTATCTATAAAGGTCTTGCTAGCATGTGATTAAAGCTATATAATTTGTTTTGCTCAGGGTGTCTAATGTTACTTCATTTTCTATTGACTCACCTTTTCTGCTTTGATTACTTTTCCTCCTTCTTTAATCGAGTGATAAGTTGGTAAAAACTCCTGAGGGTAAACTGGGAAAGAAAGGAAGAAAGAAAGAAAAAAAGACTGGACACATAAATAGGAGTACAAGCATGAAAATAAACCATAACTAGACATAAAGCTGTGGAGTGAAGTTCACATCCACTCATCTGCCATGGTAATTTTGGCATTTTAATGATTTTTAGTGATTTTATTTGAGCTTTATGTTACAGCATACATCTTTAGTGAATTGGGTGCACAAGTTTGAATTTATTTGGGAGTTTCTCTAATCCACACAGGGTCAAACGTATACATGCAGGCTCAACTATATGCATACATTCACTTAAATCTTTTAATAAGTGGTGCTGAAGGTTTTACTTCTTTTAACGTGACAAGACTATTAACTTCTTGTCAGTGATCATGATTGATTACGCCTGGTAGTTTCTTTTTGCCATCACTGAAAGGCTTTGGATTGACCAATACTCAGAACAATGGGAAAGTCCAAGGAACTCAGTGAAAATCTAAGAATTGTAGATTTACACAAGTTGGGAAGGTCTCTTGGAGCCATTTCTGAACAGCTGCAGATTCTAAGATCACCAGTTCTGTATGCAAGTACAGTTATTCAGATGTGTCACCACTTTTCCGATATCTGGAAGAAGACCTAACTGTCACCCTCAGATGAGAGGAACTTGGTTAGGATGTTCAGGAACAACTCAGGAACCACCAAAGCTCAAAGTTGAGTGAAGTGAATTTTAATCGCTATGGACTAAGAGCGTGCCGACCGACAAAGAAGCCCAATCAGTCCACCCCGGAAAAAGACCAGCTAAAGAAATAATTAAAAGGGCCAAATCACTTTTGTGTGTATGTAAACTTCTGATCACAAACTGTATCTTATTTAGAGCCAAGCTGGTAAATTAACAAGCTGGAATTACAGGATACTCACATAGTTTTCTGATTGTATACTAAGCACTGCAGAGTATGTATTACTGGCAAATTATGCAGATTTCATACAGGAGATTTTTGTTTTTTCAGTACAGATTTGTGCAGAGATCGTATGAACTTCAGTTGCATTTATAGCACAAAAAGGTTCTTTTATGCTAGTCACCATGTATTTATTTATTTTGGTTTTTCAGCTGCATTTTGAGCCGCATTTCACATTTGTTAATTCTTTAATTCTTCTCGTTAATTCTTTGCCAGCCACAACAGAGTGGATGAGTGTGTCTGTATGCCTGCAGGGGCCATACACACAGAGACAGTCTTGGGTGTTCATGCCTGTGGAGAGATTTTGTCAAAGTGATATCATTGCAGCTCTGCAAGATAAAGTCAAAAGAGATGGTGCAGTTGTGCAGTTAGAGACAGCTAAGGACCGAAAACTCAGTTGTAATACTGACGGTCAGACCGCAAAACACAATCTGGTCCCTCAGGTTTTTTTTTATTTAAATAAGTCATATGGTCATAAATTGATTATTGAAGAGCTGATGCTTATTTCCAACTCCATGTCATAGCGCTGTATGATTCCCAGTTCAAAATAATCCCCATCTATTTTTCTATCCAGCCCTCTGTGGGTGGGGAAAGCCAATGCTGTGTGAGGGGAATCCCCTTTAATTGAGTGTTACAGTGATTTAGTTACACTGAGTTAAACCCCTTCAACATGTTTACTTCATAGCAGAAGGACAAGATTTTGGTCTATAAGCAGTTGAGTCACCTAAGGCTAAAAAAAAAAAAGGAAAAGGTAAGCTCCACGAGGAGTTTTATTAAATAGATTAGATTAGATAATGTTTATTCGTCACATGCACAGTTATACACAGTACAATGCAAAGCAAAATGTATTTTGTACCTGCAGCCGAAAATAATTAGTAAAAAAATAAATATAAATAAGAACAAAAATAAGTAATTCACTATACAATATACATAGAATAATATAATATAATAATTTACATTGGGCATAATAGTCCAGTTTAGGGCTCAGAGTTGAGCAGACGGATAGCTTACAGATAAATGAGTAGAATAATTAGGAAGATTTTATTCATAGGAGGTTATTGTTGATGCAAATATTTCACAGTATGGTGAGTTTGCATTGAAACTACAGGCCAATCAAAAAGAAAATTCCTGATAAAACACACACTGTGGAATATTTACTATTGCACAAAGCTTCCTACTCGCCACAATAGTTTTAGTAATCTCCTGAGAAAGAAAAGAAAGTCCGCTGCAGT
>VUQJ01044347.1:13404-33508 GCA_015108635.1 Andinoacara biseriatus
TTAACACCTCACTCACTCATTTTAAACTATTTATTATTTTTGAAAATCTAAAAAAAAAAAAGTGAAACTGCTAGTGTCCTTTATTACCCGTGTCTCTGCTATATGCATTTTATTCTTACTAAAAGTCTCATTCAGATTATTTACATGAAGGATATTTACATACACACAGATAAATGAAAGTTACAAATGTTCAATTTCTCACCTAAATTCTGAGTAGAAGACTCAGATCTTTGACAAAAGCCACTGAAAGCACTTTTTTTTCATGTGGCACAAAACAGTCTTCAGTCCTCCCCGGAGAGCTTAAATGCTCTAATTATTCCCCGTAATTGCTGTTGTCGTCTCTGCTTTGAGTTTTATGGGGTTTCGGGGAACAGGTACAGTTTGACTGTGGCTTTCTAACATGGACAGAGTTTATGTTTAAATTAAATTCAAGCAATTTCTGTATCTAAATTACTCTGGTTCCTCATTTCCAGGGGATGCTGATCCTGAACAAGTCATTACGCTCTTACTCAGCACCTGGGAGGTCCTGTTTGACTGTATTGCATTGTGGTTTATGATAACCTTATTTCCTAACATGGCACAAGCCTGTTGACATCATACTATAAATTGGGCACTTATTTGAAATTTTAAGACAAATACAGGACTACCAGGTAGAAGAACTATGACCTCAGTGCAGTAAGAACTCTTTTATCATTTAAAAACAATTTAATAGAGGCCTATTAATCACATAATGCAAAACATTGGTCTCTTCTAAAAGGCCACAAACTGGGTTATTCATTGAAAAATGGTCTCTTTCTGATTAAGCAATCACATTGCAAGCACTGGATGCCCAGATTTCATAAATCACTTCAAACATATGTGGCATTTGATTAGAGCCCATTAGCAATGAGCAACAGTATGTGTATGACGTGCATGTGGGGAGGTATGTGCATATGTCTCATCTCACATTTTCCATGCTTTGCTCTTTAGGATGTTCCTCATTAGTGTGAATATTAATGCAACCAGAAAGGGGGGAAGAGGCGAAGAAAAATGTAAAAGGAATTTGGAAGAGCTTTTTAAAGGGGCCATTTCATCAGAATCGTTATTTTTTTGCGGTTCTCTGAAGGCTCGTAACTGGCGATCTATGAAGAGAGACGTGCCGCAGTGGGGCTTAATTTAAAACCAGAAAGGTCACTGCACCAGGAAAGGTCCTCCGCTCAGCCAAAAATATAAAATGAAGAGGAGAAAAAGAAAGCAGTGGGGGAGGAGGAGTGGGCCAAGAAAAAGAACGAAATGAAAAGAGATCAGAGGATGCCGACTGGAAAGGGGGGAACCCAAGCGGGCGGAAACACGTTCAAATAATTTGGAAGGAGTGTTATGGAAGGGAGTACAAAAACTCAAAAATACTGAGGGAAGAGAAAAACAAAAAAAGGATAATGAACTGAGTTGCAACCGAACTGGAACAAGTTTTTGTTTACTTTAATGATGTTTTTGCAAGTAATTTGCTATAATTGCACAATTTGAGGGGAAAGTACTGCATCAACACACAGTGAAGGACTGCCAATCTGTCCAACAATCTGTGTTGGCAGAAACAACCCTCCCCAAGCCTTTGCTGAATTAGGCTTCCCATGCTTTGGACTTGACCAGAGTGCTAATGGTCAGATGGGAAATTAGCTTTGCCGTATTCAACTCAGCAAAAAAATAGGTACAATTCTGAAAACTGCATCTCTCTCCAGATAAGCCTGTCTACATGAATTGTTATGTCTTGATTTAGCCAAGAAATGCATGTCATGTGTTGGACTCTGCCTTGTTAACAGTAATAAACCACTAAAGTGTCCCTCCCCCCAACTCACACTGCATTCCACAAACTAAGATTCTGGTCTTCAATCACTTCTTTATCTATCAGCTCACTTTAATTGTCCGCTGGGTTTTTGACTGCACCACATTACATAAAAGCACAGTGGGGCCACATGGCAGTAGCACGACAGCCTCTGATGTAAAGCCTCACGGTTTGCACAGATAAGACGAGTTCAATTTTAATGTTGCTAGCACACCGAGACGCACCAGGCTCACTTGTAAAACAGAATGCCCCCTTCGCTTGTAAACGCAGCAGCCCAAGAGGAGGAAAGAGATGGGGGTTGGGCTCGTTGAGGTGGGGCTGAATTAAAACGAAGAGAGGTATTCCACTTGTCCAACTCCAGCAATCCATCCAATGGATCAATTTTTTTTCTCTCAAATTCCCAATCCACTCCCCATCTCTTTTAAAAACTAATACCCAATTCCAATCACAGCTGCAGTAAAGCATATCTTGTAAAAGGTCATAGTGTGACCTCTGAGTTTTCTAAATTGGATGCTGGTTGGCCCACTTTTCTTTGAAATACTGCACGGCCTAATATAAAAGCACCCTGTGCACAATCACATTACCAGTGGGACCAGCATCCAGCCCATCAGTAGGTGTTCACATTGATGTGAAGTGTCACAGCACAGAGAATTTAACAAGATATTGGATGTTTTTGTTGAGGGAAACAGGAACCAGAACCCAAACATAAACTAGAGCATGGGGGCCCAGGAATTACTCTGGGATAGGTGTATCTGTGTGTGCATGTGTGTTTGCCATGGGCAACATACCGGCATATAGTGGAGCATCTCTCTGCAGCCAGCCAAGGGAACTGATCAGATGGACGATCAAACACTAATCATTCCCTCACGGCCCATACCGAGTAAAGCTGTCATTAATTTTGCGGAATTACATCAAATCTGAGACATTCTTTATGTGGCCCACGGCCTGCAGACAGTTATACGACAGGGACTGCTGCGCTAAGCAGATGGGGCAGCTTGGCCGTGCATACTAAATACCACCGTCCCCCATTTCTCTATCTCCACCCTCCCAACACTCTGCACTCCTTCTAGGCACTCTGCTTCTGCTCTTCTTTCTTTGTTTTCTACCCTTAATACCTTTCTTTGACTATATCTTCACATAGGCCAACATCCCTGCAAAGCACAGTACCTGGCATTATTATACTCAAACCTGCCCATATTGTTTTAAATATACCTAGCCAGAGTTTTATTCCCATGCAAGACACGCCACCCATTAACTTAGTATGATGAGAAAATAAATTGTTTACTGACATAAATCTTTAATGTTTGTCTCTTGGATCTTCACAACTCTAACAATTTGCTTGGCTATGCACAACAGAAGGTCATAATCCCATTTGAGGTTTCCTTGGCAACTGATTACTGCTGAAGGCTAGTTGCAATTTATGACTAGTGACACATACCTGCCATTCCCTTTGAATGAGACATGTGGTAAGCTATATTCAGACAAACCACCTCAGGTAATAAAACTGCAGTAGCACTCAGGGGCTATACCATTTTCTAGCACTGAGAGAAATTCCAAGCCAAGCTGCTAGAAATCAGCAGATGACAGGGATTAAATTTGTGTGGAGCAGTTCCACAACAAATAAATAAACAACATGTTGAAAGTTTTGTGCCAGAACACTTGAGAGTATTTTTTTCCTACCTAATGCCTCAAAATGTGAATGTTAGTCCATCTATCTCCTCCCAAAAAACAAAACAAAAAAACAGAGCTATAAATTCACACGGTAAGCATAAGTGCATGTGTGCGCAAGTTTGCAGAGTGGAGGTGGGACGTTATGATAGGCAGAGGAGCCATAACAGCAGGCAGCCAGGTCAAGATCAAGCGGTTTCATGGACAATCCGCTTTAAGTCTAGTCTCTATTATGGTGAAACCTTCACATTCCTACCGCACAGCCATCTTCGAACTTTACGCAACAATGATGTTTCAAAGTCAAGGCTATGTGAAATTTGACACGACACTACCAAATAAAATAAAATAAAATTAAATAAAATAAAATAAAATAAAATAAAATAAAATAGTGTGGTACAAAGCTAGTAGGAATAAGTGTAGGATGAATTCATAAAAAGCCTTATATTTATATGTTTTATATCTGACTTGTCATGCTGGTTAGGGGAACTCACAATTTATAAAAATTAAAAAAAAAGGCAGGAGCAAGACTTCCACATTGAATTACGTTGATACAGTGGTGAAGAAATCTTTTATTTTAATAACATCTCTGCCTAAACACATGTGTAAACAGTGGCTACTGAATAAGATAGTCATCACAGTAGAACCTATTTAATTATCCCACTGTGAGAGAGCCACTATTTCCATCACCACTTTGCTCACACAGGCTCAGCACACTATTAATCCACTTAAACACAATTTATAGGGTCTCAACATTGACTGTCCGTCGGCATAAAATTACATGAAGCATCCTTATAGTGTCGTCAACAGACTAAATTAGCCAAACTGGACTTACTAATTGAGGAGGAGTAAAGTATTGTGTGACTGGACTGTCTCATCAATGAGCAGAGATAAATAGGCTGGCTCTGGGCAATGAGGTAACGTCAATAGCTATAATAATACAGGCTAAGCATTATTTAAGTTGTTGTTGCAGAGGACTAATAACCTTTAATAGGGAATGCTTACTTTAATTTCCATTTCTGTTAAAGAGGCTTTTGCTTTTCTGCAGTTGCAGGCTGCCAACAGCCTTTTTTGTTTGTTTGTTTTTAACACTTTAATCACCAGCTTCATTTTGGATTTAAATTTAAATCCTTTAAAATCTCATTTCAGTTAAAGGCAATATTTAAATGTGTTTTTTGATTTAAAATTTCAAAATTAGACATTGTGAATCCAGATAGACAATTTACCATATTGCTTTAATCTTGTCTCATTCTATTACTGTAACCTTGATATACATCTGCACACCCATATACTTTGCATATCTATTATAACTGCAAGATCAAAAAGATTAATTTAAGCAAAGCTAAAGGGTTGGAAACCAAAAGCTTTTTATTATTTTTTCTTTATTTGCAGCGTAATGAAACGGTGTGTTCCCTTTATCTTGTATGTAATATTGAAAAGACAAAAAGGCTTATTGTCAGTGTGCTAAAAAGACTGCACTGTGTTTACACTGGCATGTTTACATGTGGTTTTTAAAATGGTATACTGCCATCTGCTGCCCAGCACTGTAACCTCGTCATGCTCTCTAATTTGTCTTCGTGTTACAAGCGTTGTGCGTTGTGAGATGTGAGGCTAATCTTTAAAATAAACTGCCAAATTGGGGGGCTTCCAAAAAGCAAGATTACTGGATTAATTGGAAAATCTTTTTGGCTAAAGTCCGAATTCCCCATCAAATCTGGAACATGGAATGACGTCAAAGATCTGCTCCGGTTCCACTTTTTTTTCGGATTAAAGTTTTACAGACAATACATTAACTGGAAAAAGCTCTTGTAGGACATTGATTTAAACTACAGCAAACACACAAATCTCTAAAACACTTTAGAGGTTTGAAACCTATTTTAAAATAAAATTAAACTGCCATCATAGCGCAAAGTCATGGGATATAATGAGCAAATTTGTTTATAGAGCAATACAGCGAGTTTTTATGAGATCAAACAATCTCAGCAAATGAAAACATCTGTTTTTATTATTAAGTCCGCTACTGGCTGCCTTCCTCATCGCAAATAACGCTTACTCTTTCCATTGGCGCGTCAGCCTGATGGCCACGCTTTGGCAGATGTTCGATGCGAAAAACAACGGTGGCCGATGACACGCGTCATGTTACGTTCAGTGGATCTCCGTTAATCTACGGTGAGCTTGGGGGTTGTAGTTTAAAGAGGGGTATTTCAGCGCACTTTCAGCCACATGGTGAACAACACCTCCCATAATTCCTCGGTGAAATAGAAGCTGTCGTGCTTGTGTTTTGCCTTGTGGTTTGTTTTTTTTTGTTATTGTTTGGCGTTATTGGAGCAGCTGAGCCCCGTGAGGAAAGCGAGGCTGTCTCGGCCGTGGTTTTTGTGGTTTTCTTGCGGACTGTCAGTCCGCTATCTCGTACAGAGAAGGCTCGTTTAGACCGTTTGCAGAGGGCTGAGGACCGTAAAGGTAAAACATCAGAGACGCGTCGAGATAATGTGCGCAGATGTCTTTTGGTAGTGAACAAAGAGTTGCATTGTCTTTCCCGATTTGCATTCCTATTACATTAACAAGGTAATAGAAACGTGCACGGCTTCAGGTCTGTCCGTAGTGGCTGTGATTGTGCGTTTGTCTTCTTAAACCTTCATCGACGGGCATGACACAGTTTTCTTGACATGTGTTACTGTTGGGCCTTAAGCCTCGTGCTATGTAAAACGAGTCCCCCGGAAAGCTATTCTGATCACTGGTGCATTGTTTTAGACGCCATCTGAATTTTTGTTTTGCAATAGTTACATGAAAAACTGACTTTCCCTTTATAAATATGGCATGCTTTACAAAAATAGAAAACTTGTGGTCTTTAATTATTGACTGTACCAAAGGGGATACATGTCAAGTTAGAGGAGTCAAAGTTAATCCACGTTTACAACACATGCTCACTGTTAATCGACTGGGTTTACAATCTACTTGCTTTGTTTTGTTCCCCCTTGAAAATCTCGTCATACTTACCTCTAGTGCTCTATCAATGGTGTCCTTTACATGTGTTTCTGCTTGTTTGTGTAACCATGACAGAGGTAACCATGACAGGTTACCTTCATAAATGCTGCATATACTATAGTTATTACGCCACACATAATGCACATAAATAAATTGTTCTTTTTGTAGGCAAGCAATGTGGTTAACTGCAGGGATCCCACAAATTACTGGCAAGGAACCACTAATAGAATCTGAGTCCATACATGCTCCTTGTACCGCATGCCTACACGTGACGCTGCATAATAGCAGATGATTCTGAAGATGACTGAAATAGCCCTGCTGACAAACATGTAACGTGTGGTGTTGCTTTAAGCCCAAACTGTCACTGTGGTTTAGTGTGCACTGTGGTGCTGTTTCCTTAAGTGTGCATTCAGGATATCTTCTTACACTAAATAAAAAAAAAAAAAAATTCACATAGTAGGGGCCTCTTGTTTGTTCACCAGTGGACATCTCTAACATGGATTTCACAAATATCTAATTTAAACTGTTCATGTTGGTTTTAAGTTTGTTTGTTTTTTTGTTTGTTTGTTTTCTTTGTTTCTTTCTTGTAGGTGCAAAATAGCCTGGCTTTGTTTTGTGTTGCCATGGACAAGGCTTGGTGGGTGGAGTTTAGAAATGTGGGCTGCAGTTACTTTCCTGAGAGCAGAGTTGATTGCCACTACACACTGAGCTCACAGCACATCTGGGCCAGTAATGATTGGATAGGTCTCTTCAAGGTATTGTTTTCCTGATAAATATCTTAAAAATCAAGTAAATAAAGAACATACATATCCAACTGAAAGTTAACACCATGCCCACATTTTTTTTTCCTCAGGTGGGATGGACATCTGTAAAGGACTACCACACCTTTGTATGGGCTCTAGCCCCAGCTGACTACCAAGAGGGCACAAATGTCAATTGCTGTGTTCAATTCCAGGGTATTCACACTCTTGTTTTCTAACAGTATTTATTTCCCATAGTCACACAGGATCCTCTACTAGTGCAGTGTCTAGATCAGCACATAAAACCTTCAGCAGGAGATTGATGGCTCTGTAAAATGAATTGCTCTGTTGTTTACACAAGGCTAGCAATTCATGTACTCGGTGGAAGAAAATGTTTATTTCTATCTTCAAAAAAATACTTCAATAGATAACAGGAAAAAATATCCCATTCACAAGACAAATATCTAACTTGGCTTGGTCTCTAAACAGAGACAGTCTCTGTCATGGTTTGAATTCATTTCTTTAGTAAGCAGGAGGCTGAGAAATGAGGATGACAAAGACAATGGCCCAAAGGCTGCTCTGCTGACTGCTGCTGCTCACTGGAGAATACAGTGTTCACTTTGTCCTGTGTGTCAGGGCAGCTGATAAGCCTGATTGAGGGTGAGGGGCACGTGTGCAGCAGGTGTGGCATTGACCCCTGGTGAAGTGATTTATCACTAACTTAAACATACTGTCAATGTCATTCTTCAATGCAGAGAAAGGAAACTAAAGAAACTACTGATGGTTCCTTATCACCAGCAATGCAGTGATTTAAAAAGAAGGTTGCTTCTCCTGTGACCTTTGCTGGTGCTCTAAGTTGAGTTACAGCTCATAAACTTTACCGTATGTCATTCCCTCTGTCTGTTTTCTATCTTGGCCCTTTACTGTAGATGTATTGTGAAACAGTTTCAAAGTAAATCACTCCAAACATGAAGCTATGGTCTGTGTGAGATAATGATATTAGATCAGCTTACTTTATAGGCTGGAAGGAGTCACAGACTATGGCTGGCTGCTTTGTGGTCAGAGTGGGAGGCAGGATGTGTATCATCATCGCTTCCAGTATGCTTTGTTAAGGGTGCATAAAAAGGTAACCGAATCAGGAGTTTGGAGCTACTGAAAGTAAGTTTTAAAGTCATGCAAGTACCACAATTAGTCTAAAAAGCAGTTATTTACTAGTAAACCTTCAACTTTGTGAGAGATGGTGTCGTGCCAAAAAGTGATTGCTGATGTTTCTATGTGTTTTTATGTCCAATATCTTTGCTTATGTTGATAAATAGGCTGCACTCAATAAGATTTATGAAGGGGTCATATATAAAATAAAGAAACAACCTGTTTTGCAAGTATCTTTATAACTCTGCATTATTGTACCCACTCTGTGTTCTACATTATAATCAATCCAGTCCACTTGGCCATTTAAAATATCTTTATAGAACTGGCGTGTTATATTTGTTGCACTTTATGCCACCCTCTTGGCCAGATATCTCTCTTGAAAAAGACATTTTAATGTCAATTAGACTTTTTACGTGGATAAATAAAGGATATATAAAAGTCACTTTGCCAAAAAAATGATCAAAGCTTCTACCTTGTGACAGGAATGTGCATTCTGGCTGAAAATAACTGGATATCATTTATGAGATATATGTTTGACAGATTACAGGCCAACAAGTCATTTACCTCTGTTTAAATGCCAGGAAATCACTTTTTGCCACTACAACTGAAAGCATGGACAGCGTCATTAACAGCATATATCTTGATATTAATTTCTGTGGTTTCGTCAGATATATAAAACAGTGATAGCGACTGCACAGCTATTTTATTTTGTGTCATGTTAAACAAAAGTTTAGCTTGCTAGAGCTGCTTATGGACACTACAGGGCATCTGTAGAACATACAAAGTTGTTTAGTTGCTTCTGTTTTAATCATTGTTACATTGAATATATACAACAGACATAATACTGCTGCAAAGAACCGTAACTCTCAAAAAGATGCAAGTTTTATGTGGGGAAAAAAGCACTAACCTGTCCTGAGAGTCAGGCTTAGCTAGCCAGAGACGCGCTGCTATTTCAGGTACTGTGCGGTTGTTTTAAAATGATAAGACAGAAATTCATCCAAGGATAAGTTGACGTTTACAGTAACAAACCCCAGTTTACCTCTAAGTCCTGTATGTTGTAACTGGGGCCCAAGTAAAATCCAAAACGTCATTGTTTTGTCGCTCACCTGTTATGAATGACTGCAGTGCTGCCAGTAGTGGCCAGAGGTTGTATAGCAACATTGTTTGTAAACCAGTTTTATTGAATTGTAGCCAGTGGCTGGACATTGTTATACCTTTTTCTGTGGTCTGCACTAGGGCTGGGCCCTGTCATATCATTCACGATAATACCGGTTAAAAAAAAAAATCTTGCCCGGGAAAAAAAATTTCATGGCGTAAATACGTCACCACCACGCAGCGGATTTTGCTCACGTGGGTCATGCAGCGTTGCCAACTGTGTGGCTTTGTTGCTTGATTTAGCGACTAGCAACAAATGTAGCTAGTTTTTCCAGTGACGTCAGAGAGTTCTGGAAACCTGAAATCCTCCGCTGTCGCCGCGTTTTGCGTCTTCGTACTGCGTCTGTTCTTAGTCACATGACCTTAATGATGGAAGTGAGTCTTTTTCATGTGTTTGTGATGCACCCAGCAGACACGTAGACGCTGCATTGAGCAGGTGGACCCGTTGCTGTAATATGTCGGTGCATATGTCTGTGGATTTACTGAGCTAGCGAGAAATTTTCTGACTTAAGGATGGAATTTTGTTATTTCAGTCTGTTTACATGTTTTATTATTTGCACAGAGTACTGGTTGTACAGGAGTACACAGGAGGAAGTACTTTGGAGAACTCTACTTCACTGCACTGGCTTTTTAAAGAATAAGTCAGCTTTTTGCTGTTTTTGCTCAGTATCTTTTCTGTTTACATTTTAATAGCACAGCTGTGAGTGCTTTGTTATGGAGGAAAAAAGCATTAATTTATTTGAGAAGAATTATTATTTAAACATGCCAATAGCAATTTCTCATGTACATCTACTGAATATTTTAAAAAAAAAGTGCCTGTGTGACTCAGAAGTGCCTTTTTGTTTATACCTTTTGGGGAGAAAAAAAAATATTGTGTATATATATATTGTGTATCGCCATTCGGCTAAAAAAATATCATGATATTATTTTTGGTCCATATCGTCCACCCCTAGCTGGAGAGGATTTTTTTCATGCTGGCTGGAGCCAGACAGGTGGCCTGCTCGACTGGGGTGGTCTTCTGTGCCAGGGTGGCTGTGGCTCAGGAGGTAGAACAGGTCACCTACTGATCGGACGGTCGGCCGTTTGATTACTGGCTGCTCTGGGCTGCATGCCAGAGTATCCTTGATCAAGATACTGAACCCCAAATTGCTCTAGGATGCAAGCGTTGTATGAATGTGTGTGAATGTTAGACAGTAAAAGTACTTAGTTTAGTTACACATGGAAGTGCTTGTATGAATGGGTAAATGTAAAATGTGTTGTATAAGTGCTTTGAGTGCTCAGAGACAGTAGAAAGGTGCTATATAAGAACTAGTCCATTTACCATTTACCAGTGTGTTGCATTGTGTTTCAAAGCAGCCAAAGAAGTTTCTTTGCTAACTTCTCCCTTTGAATACTTTCTTGTACTTCCTCATCCACCATCAAGTCTCCTTTTTTCGGTCCAGAAGATATACAAAATATCTTCCTGGCAGTTTCCCTCACCACTTCAGCTGTACTTTCTCAGTCATGTGGTAACTTTCACTGGTGAGAGCCTGTCTTAACTCCTCCCTGAACTCTGCAACATTCTTCCTTCTTCAACTTCCATTATTCAGTCCTCACCTCTGCCTTCATCTAAACCTACAGACTGCCATCTGATGCTGCATACCTACGTTCTCCTGTGACACCACCTTGCTGAATCCTATCTTCAGCGTAATATATAGTCCACCCGTGTCCATCCTGATCCATTCTTATGTCACACTAAGTTCTTCCTTCTTCTTGAATTATGAGTTCATCATGGCCATTTCCATATTTTTGCAGAATCCACTACCATCTGTCCATCCACATTTCTCTTCTTAACACATTACCTACCCAACACCATCTTCTCACTCCTGTTCCCTTAACCTACATCTCCATTGAAGTATATTGTCTAGCATTTCATCCAGTTTACTCCAGAATTCCTCTTTCTCTTTTGACTTCCAACCTATGGGACATGCACACTGGCAGCATGAGTTTTTAAATCCATCTCTCCATCTCCAGAAAAATTTTCACATACTTGTCCTTCAAGATTATGCCCACCCCATTTTGCTTCCTATTGTCACTGTGGTAGAACAGTTTGAATACACCAACAATGCTGGGAAACAGTACCACAGTTTTTACTGGCATCCTTTTGGCCAGCAGTACCACCGATCCAGTATTGAAAACACATTCTTGAGGATCTGCATTTTTGATTTGGCATAGATTTTATGCCGGATGTCCTTAATGAAACAGTATTTTATCTGGGCTTGGGACTGACACTAGGAGCACCCCACCCCCTCCCCTCAATCATGGCTGGGTTATATTACATATTTATCATGATGGCTCAAGTTATAGCTTATCTTGCCTTATATTACAGAAAAGTGACTTGACTTCTAAAGAGAGTGTTTATAGCCTTATGTGGAGTAGTGGTAGGCAGCAGGGTAGTGCATGTGTCCTGTTTTGGGAATTGGAGCAGACTGCTGTGTCTGAGTCAGCCCCTTCTGTTGATTTTGGGAAATTGTGTTCTGGTAACTTAACAGAGCTGATGTGACTCATCTGAAATCCCTACAGCGTCACAGCACTTTCCAGAAAAAAGGATGGCAATGATGATGTTGGTGTGCATTTGTGCTAAATGATTACAGCTGTGGAATCAGTCCGGTCACCTTTATATTTAACCTTTTTGCAGCACAGTGTATAGTGAGTTGCTCAGCAGTTACAAAAGGGAGTCAAGCTGATCATCAGGTGTGGGTTGGAGGAGACGGAGAACAAAAAAGCTGACCAGGCAGTCTGTACTGACCACATTTTGGAAGTCTGTTAACAATATCATGACCTCTCCTCTCTTTTCCCCTCCATTCCCACCATTTCTTCATCTCTTTTGGAGGTCTGCCAGCATGCAAAGCCAAACCTGAATAAAAATTAACACATGCTGTCCTTAACGGAAATATCTTACAGCTGGAGAAAAGGAAAGCATGACATTTCCTTTAATTGTGAAATAGACAATACAGACGATTTGTAAGAGTCTCACCACCTTAGAGAGACAGAGGGTCACAGACTCACTATACGTGCCATCACGTGGAAGTTTTATTTTATGCTTGCATATATGGTCAACAGATTAAAAAGTATGCACAGCTTCATTTTTGATCTTGACCAGTGGATTCAGTGCTGTCTAAATATAAAATGTCAATGTCACTGTGACCACTAGACTCAAAAAATAAGAATTCATGGTCTAGCTGTTTGTGTTATGATTGTACTTAAGCAGATTAACATTGTAGGACACAAACCACTAGACCACAAACCACACTAGGCTTCAGATAAAATAGTGATGAAGTTTAGTTTAACGTGTTGGAGTACTAACCCCTGTCACCCCTCACCGCTTTTACATTCAAGTCATGTAATTCAAGTCACATTCTTTAGAATGTACAGACATGTGTACAGTACTTTTTTTGTGTGTGTCTGGGTCTGGGTGCTTTACATTAAACTTTGACAATTCGGATTTGTTACAGTTATTTTCTTTTCATTACAAAGAGATCCCCTTAAGTCACATAAAACTGCACAATTGAGTTTTGGAGCTGTCATTCGGTCTATTTTTATGCATAAAATTACATGCCTCAAGACCTTAGGCAGCAGAGGGAGCTACTAGCTGGAGCTACGGTAATTTTCCTATAATACACAATCTCACTTTCTGCCTATATGTCTACAAACTCCACCTACACAATCGGGATTTGAGCAGCCAAACCTGACACACAGGTGTATCTTATCGTCCTAAAGGGTCTTATCTGTATCACACATTGTGATGCAATGTTGCGTTGCCTAGCAACCACCTACTAATGGGCTAAAATGACCCATTTGTAGTGTTCATGTACCTATATTGCCCTATAAAAAAACCATTGCCATTTTCATTTCTCAATATTTATATCCACAAAAATCGAGTTATGCGTATTATATTACATCATCTTGTTGCTTGGCAACCACCTAACGGTGGACTCAATTGACATTTATATAGTAGAGTAGATGAGTGCATCAGTACACTTGTGTTTTCAGACAGTGGACAGTTGATGTGGTTTCAAAATCAAAATGATTTAAATGCATTTTGCTGTGTATTAATATATAGTCAATCCTACATTTATCTCGTATATATTTATTTATATTAACAAGATCTACCACCCTTATTTTCTTACTTTTCTGAATATCATTAAGTATACCAGTTTTCCAACAGCGTGAACAGTGCTAGTAATACAAATACATAGGTTAGCTTTTAGAGAGAGACTTTTACAGAGCAGACTTACCACAGAGCACACACTCAATTATGAGTATGCTCATGGTAGGTCTGCTCATGGAGTGTGATTTATGTCTGGCTGTACTGTGCAATATATGAAAAACTTTAGATTTGTATAATGTAAATGTTAATAAGTCATTCTGATTTAATCTGTTTCTTTCTCACATTAGGTCGAAATGAGCTGATAGCTCGCTACATCAAGCTCCGAACGGGGAAGACACGCACACGCAAACAGGTATGCACAGATATTAGAACAGCCTACACTGTTTATCTGTTTTATGTAATAGGATTTAGAAAGTGCACCTTGCTCACTGCAAATTGTTTCACCTTGTTTAAGTAAATATTTATGGATTATGTCAATGATTAATGATTAAATCATTGTGTAAATGTGTTTGTTTTCATGTGGGTGACCCTGGGTCCATAGGTGTCTAGTCACATTCAGGTTTTGGCACGTAAGAGGGTACGAGAATACCAGGCAAGCATCAAGGTGGGTTCCCACTGAATAAACTCTACTACTCTCTGTAGTCATATCCCTCTTCTTTTTTCTGTCCTTTTTCCTCCCATCCCTTTTCCTTCATCCTGTCTTTCCTCAGGTCTCTAGTCACCTGCAAGTCTTGGCCAAGAGAAAGTCTCGCGAGATTCAGTCTAAGCTGAAGGTATACATGCCCACTGGCTTTGCAATGCTAGCTACTTCGCTCTGCATGCTCAAATGTAACTTAATCTATTTGTAGATGTCTTTGTCAGAACTTACAGCTAATTTTTATCTTCTCTATTGGGTCATTAAAACTACCTGTACTGGGAGTACTGCCAGAGCAGACTCCCACCTTAAAAATACAACCGTATGTCAAGATTAAAGAAACCACCACTGCTGTAGTTTGTCATATTCGAACACTTTTGAGACCGCATGTAGCAGTCAAACCAAGATAGGTTGAGACATTTTCTTTAATAATTATTAAATTTATATGATTTTAGGCTAGTATTGGTGCTATGCTATCTTTGTCAACAGCCTGAGAATTGAGTGATATGGTTAAAATTTTCTAACCAAACATTGGTCCATCAACCAGCAATTATATTCATAGGAGAATGGTGCCTTTTAAAACTGTTGGTTTGTTCTGAGTGCTTAACGTCAAGCATAAATGCCGCATTTCTACTAGTACCTACTCAGCACGACTTGATTCAACATGGTTTGTTGGCTTTTCCATTAGGTCCTGGTACCAGGTACCTTTTTAGTACCCACTCAGCCCCATTTACAAGAATGTGACGTTGAAGAACAGCATGCCAATGATTGGCCTGGGAGTGCCGTCACTGGCTGAGTCATGAGAGTGACTCCTTCACCAGAATCAAGACTTTGTAAACTTTGTTGTGTTGTGTTTGATTCTCATACAAATTACATCAAGAGACTACTGCCTGCGTTATATTGACTCCGCCTACATTGAGGTGGTACTCAATTGTAATGTAAACAAAACAAGGCCGTGTCGAGTCGAGCCGCGCTGATTCTGTATTTGTGCTTAACAAGTTGATCATTTACTGGGATGTATTCTCAAGGAGGCATCAGTTTGGCAAATTGCAGATATCCAGTATATATTAATTCATTAATTCAGCCATAATGAGGCCTCTAAGTTTAGACCAGTGGAAAACCTTGATGGAGCAATTTAAATCCAGTATATAAGAAGGCTGTTGCATGATTATAATACAGTCATTGGGGCACAGAAATGGCTGTGGGAAGGAGGCAAGCTTAGGCTTTGAAAACTCATATTTTCAAACATTTTTCATTGCTTGTATGCTTCACACATCTCGTAGTTGTGTTAACTAGCATTGCACAGTGTGAAAGTCTGTTGTTTTGAGTGTGTATGTATAATATAATTTTTATGGGAGAGAGAGGGCTTTCTAATAATGCATGGCTGGTATGTTGGTGTTTTCACTTAGATTAAGAAGATTGTGGCCTTGGACAAATAATTGCATGAGATTTAGTAGCTAGCTTTGTTGACCCATGTGTTTGCGAGGCTGGCTGCGTGTAATCTGCATGCATGCTTGCATATCTACAAACATGCAAGATGTTTTTAATGTGCCCATTGTTGATTTGAGGAATTTCGGTTTTTCTCCTTTGATTCTTTACATTCTTTCTCTTGAACATTTCCAACAGTTCTTTATATCTTCTTCCTTTCTTGTGGTTTTACCATATGCTGTTGAAAAAAGAACATTTTACATCAAATGTATTGAACTTTCTGCTCTTACACATTTCAAGGGTAACATTTTAATTTTCATTACTCAGTTTTATGATGGCACAAATTAGTAGGCCATAACCTGTCTGTCAATTAAGGCAGTGCTTTTGATCTTAATGAGGTGTGTTTGAGTAGTCATTGCATTACAGATTTAGTCTGTTCAGAAAGTATTTTAGGTCCGTCACATTTTGCACCCTTGAAATTTTTTTTCAAATTGACAAATGAACGTAAACACAATAACTCTCAATGACAAAGTTAAAATGGTGTTTTTAGATTTTTAGTTCATTTATTTATTATCTACGTATAAATTTTTATGTATTTGACAACTTTATTTTTAAAATATTTCAAATCAGAACTTTAAAGTATTGGACTATTAATTAAGTACTTTGTATACAGCAGTTTCTACAAACCTGGATTGCACTGTAATTATAAATCTATACCCACCCCCTTTGGGCAGTTTATCGCATTCCTTCTGGGTGATCCTCTGACATTAGCTGGACCTCTCAGGGTCATTGAGGCTTTTCTTGAAGCCACTCCAGCATTGAGCTGACCTAATTTTTCAGATAATCTGCTGAAAAGGGACCTGCCGTTCCAGTCTCAGATCAGTTGGTGTCTCTAGAGAAGGTTTTCTTCAGGGACTTTTCTTTCCTGAGTTCTGAGAAGCTCCCCCATTTCATGATGGTGTCACCAGTACCAGTCCCAAAGAAAATATTTTTGACACATCAGACAATTGCTTGTGTTCTCTTCACTAATAACTAATCCTTTGATTAGTGGCTTCCATCTCGCTGCTCTACCGTAAAAGCCTGATTGATGGAGTCTTGTTGAGATGGTTCTCTTCTCTGCAATTAACTTCTGAATTTCTGTTAGTTACCATTGGGTTCTCATTCACCTCAGTGAACAAAGACCTTTCTTAGTTACAGACCAACAACTTGAGGAAGAGAACTGATTATTTCATATTTATTCCTTTTAAATTATTGAGGCGGCTGTGGTTCTAGGACCACTCATTGATTTAGAAACTACTTTTTTTTTTTAATTTACACAATTTAATAAAGTTTGCAAAAAATGAAAGGATCTAAATACTTTCTGAAGCAACTGTATGCACTGAACAAGGCGTATTCCCTTATTGCCTAACGATGATTTTGCAACCTGCTTTTACTTTGAATGTACTGAAGTTAATTAATAAAATGTCTTTTTTGCCATAGGCCATGAACTTGGTAAGTTTTGGTTATACAACTACAGTTTTCTGCTTCAGACTTTGTGTTGTGTGGTTGGCATCACACTGCTGCTAGTCCACAGTTGCAGTTTTACTGCCAGACTCAAAAAAAAAACCCTGCTTGTTGCGCTTTTATTTTAGTGGCTTTAGTTAAATACTGGTGACGGTTAGTTCTTCTTACTTGGTTTGCCTCCTGCTTTGGCTTCCTCTTATGTCTGCTTTGCTTTCTGTCTCGTTTTTCCATATAGTTACTGCATCATGCTGACATACAGCACATGTTGGCTGGCTTGCTGTCTAAACTGGCCTTTAAAGTTGGCTGATCTTGGAATGATAACCTGCGTTTTACCTGCAAATTTTCAGACTTAGCATTGTCATTGTGTATTACTTTGTCTCTTTCTCATTCAGGACCAGGTCTCGAAGGACAAGGCACTGCAAACAGTAGCCAATCTCTCATCAGCTCAGATAGTTTCAGCGAGTGTAATGAAACCCCAGACTCCCTTTCCTCCACCAGTCAGAGTGAGACGATAACACTGACACACACATCTGTTCTTTTCTACTTTCTGGGTAAAAGTGAGTAATATTATTTGCTCGATCTCTTTCTTTTGTATGTAGTTTTGGCCGGGCCCCATGCAAGGACAGCCTGGGCACTCTCAGGAGTAAGTATAGCTGACCCATCACTTGCATAAGTTTCTTGCTTAAGCCCGTGCATTTACTCATTTTATGGGTTCTTTCTTCTATTTTTAAAGCATCAAGCCCTTTGCACAACCACCATACACTACACTACCAGCCCCTGTCCCTGCACCGATCAGTAAGTGTAAATTTGATTTGCCCAATTTTTGTGAATGTTGTTATTGGAATTGTGTTTTACAGCTTTAAATGTTAAACAGGTTATGAGGCCTTGCCACCCCCTCGCCCTGCAGCTATAGCAGCTCCTGTATGGCAAGACAGAACCATTGCCTCTGCAAAACTACGGCTTCTGGAGTACTCTGCTTTTATGGAGACTCAAAGAGACAGAGAGACGGTGCTGACAGGGCTTTTTTTAACCAAGAGTTGTCAATATAAACTATATTCATAGTCAAATCTTGCTTCTTTTCCCTCTTGTACTTATTTCACATTCCTTCCTACAGCATAAACACCTTTTTGTGCACATTGGCCCATCAAACCCTGGCTACAATGACCCAGTACTGGAGTCCATAGATGTGAGGCAGATTTACGACAAGTTCTCTGAGAAGAAAGGAGGCCTGAAGGAGCTTTACGAAAAAGGGCCACACAATGCATTCTTTCTTGTCAAATTCTGGGTAAGTAACCAACACCACCAAAATCCATCTGAGCAAAAAAAAAAAAAAAGACAGTAATTCAGTTTTCTAATCTCAAAACTTGAGTTAGGCTCGAGGACACGTGTACTAAAATGCTTTATTTGTTATATTAAATTGAATTTAACTGCATTAAACAAATAATTGGGTCTTTTGTAAAGTGCAGTTCTTTTTGGCAGTCTGAGGTTATAACCTGCTACACCACATGGGGGAAGCAAAGCCAGTGTAACGCTAGAGGATGCTTTTTTTTTTTTGTTATTAGTTCTTGTATGCTGTATTTCTTTTAATCCCGTGCATGCTTATTATTCAGAAAATAAAACATAAGCTCTTTAATAGTTTTAAGCTTGGTCTGTATAATGGTTGTTGTTATTGCAAAGTCACAGGAAGATAAAGGTTTGCATAAAGATCCAAAGTAGTTGCAGTAGTTGAAGTCACTTTGTTTTTTTTTTTAATTTCTTGTGGGATTCATTATTTGTCCATCTTATTCCCCTTGTTTCAGGCGGACCTGAGCAGTGAAATCGAGGAGGGTTCTGGCGCGTTTTATGGCGTGAGCAGCCAGTACAGCGGCACAGAAAACATCACTATCAGTGTTTCAACAAAGGTCTGCTCCTTTGGTAAACAGGTGGTGGAAAAGGTTGAGGTAAGAAAACAATTCATTATTTTATTTTACAGACACATTTTTAATAATGCATGTTATTTATTGATCATTATGTACACATGCGCAGATATTTCATATGAACCCACAACGTGTTTTAACTACAAATAACGAGTGCGGATATCTCCCTTCCAGACTGAATATGCACATCTGGAAGGAGGAAAATACATGTTCCGCATCCATCGTTCACCCATGTGTGAATATATGATCAACTTCATCCACAAACTCAAACACCTGCCAGAGAAGTACATGATGAACAGTGTACTGGAGAACTTTACCATTCTACAGGTATGTGTGGGTTTCTGTAATTTGACTGCCATTACAGAACAATACACGGTTAGGAACTTGCTTTGGTGAGCTCATAGTACCAGCCAAGAGGTGACAAAGAATGCGCATTTATGTGGATGAAACATGTGACAGAGGGGCAAAGGTTTGTAGTTGAACAGAGAGGGACTATTTAATACCTTTATTCGTTAAACTGAATTTTAGAAATCCAGGAGAAGGATAAGAGGGGGTTGCAATTAACTGAAGCTATATTTTTTCTGTGACGTGCGGTGAGGTTTGTGACGAGTGAGGCACTGACTCAACCGGAGTTAAGTGTTTACATATATGAACCCAAAATAGAAGCTTATATTTCAATTTTTTAATTATGGTAATGATTAACTGTGTGCTACATACTCCGTGTGTGATGGGTTAAATGCAGACTGAATTTCACTGCATGTATATGTATGTGACAAATAAAGCTTCCTTCCTTCCTTCCTTCATTCCTTTCTTCCTTCCTTCCTTTCTTCCTTTCTTTCTTCCTTCCTTCCTTCCTTCAACTGTTTAGGAATTACAGCCATTTCTATAGACTAATAAGCGGTTTCATGGCCAGCTGAGGCCTGTTCCCTTATTTCATGACAAATGGTGGCAACATAGTAT
>VUQJ01044347.1:44093-54212 GCA_015108635.1 Andinoacara biseriatus
GACAGTTAGCGGGGCCAATAGAAATACAGACCTACACCACTCAATTATAATACTTGTGATACTTTTGTCCTGTTAAATAAATCTGTTTTAATCGCAGGTATCATATTTTCTCATTTATATCTCCTATTTAAATAGCAGGGGGGAAAAAGCAGTTTTTCTTTTCTTTTTGGTATATTGCCAAAACAGAAACATTGTGCTGTTGGTCTGTGTAGTTTGGACTTGCTGTGCTAAGTTAGCATTTGCCAGTATTGTTCTTGTGCCTCACTCATGTTGTGGCCATATTAAGGGAGCACTGTGAGAATAAACACCTTCAGCTCTTATCAAGTGTACTGTTGACAGATCTTTCCTCCACCGTGTTTTACTGCCTGGTATCATGGCTCATGTATGGATGGTAACTCAGCAACCAGTCCAGTTAGGAAGAGGAAAGAGCCAATGATAAGAGAACAACTTTATGTGGGTGCGTATATGTGTCTGCGCCACCTGCTTCACCTATAGCAGGTATTCCTTCCTATTAAAACTGGCAAATCAAAATGTCAGCAGGAAGCTTTAAAATAAGATGAGACAGATGAGTTTCAGGATGTGAGAAAGACAAACATTTTCCTTTCATCCTTTCCGGATTTGTCATTTTTGTTCAATTTTTGAAACAAGCCAATAGGAGACGAGTGTTTAATTGGGAGGATGACTAATCAGCAAAGTATTAGGGAGGCATGTTGGGTCCCTTCCCCTACATTATGGGATTGCTCGCTAGTGTGTTTTGTACACACACACACACACACACACACTACACTTGTATACTACAAAAAGCAAAAGTATACTGAATTAATACGTAAATGATGCATAATTATGCGATTAAGTTGTCATTTATGTCAGAATTGCGAATACAGGTTTAGCAGGTGCTCGGTTGGACTTGTGCACACAAAGCTCCTCTGTTTGAAATTGTTCCCATGTACCATCAGTCTCAGAATTCGGGCGGCTTGGGTTTTAGTCTCAAATGACGGATATTTTGTTACACTGGCATGTGTGATTGTTTGCTTTATTCTGAGGGTTTCTTCAGTGTAAAGTGAGCAAAAGAAGGATAGGAAGAGCCATGCAGACTTTGTGTCATGTTAGAGTTCCCTGTTTTGAGTTGCTGGGGGGGGGGTGTCTTTGAAAACTGTTCTTTTTAGAAAGCAGGTTACCTACCTTATTTTGTAACCTGGATTATTGCCACAGAGAAACCTTGACGTTAAGGTGTTGTGGACAGCTTACAATGTGTCATTTGTATAGTTCCAAAGTTCATAATCCTCTGGAAAACCCATAATGCAAATGCTGCTTGGGCAGTAAGTAAATCTCCTGTGTCATACATTCTTTCTTTTTAGACAATAATGCAGAAGAGTCGCACTCAATCCACTAAAGCTTCTAGAGGAAGATATATGAGTACCTCCGGTGCTTGGGAACAGCAAATGAGTGCCTCCACCTGGCCAAAGAGTCCCAATGGGTTGAAATCCAGTCAGAGTGACCCTACTTTGGCTCCACCTTTTGCTGTTGCTGCTGCACAAAGCATGGTGATCATTTTGTGTTTTTATATTTTCTCTATTTTATGTAGTTCATGCAGAAGTACTAAATAGCATTGTAAACTGGTTTTGTTACTTTTTAGAGAGCGAAAGGGCAGATGACACAGCACCAAAGCACCCATCAAACTCGAACAAATAGACACAGTGTTTCATCGATGAATAACGGTAATCCGATGACCAGCAGCCAGTCACAAATGGTCCGCACGCTCTCCAACAAGTCTCCCAGTGAGGGCAAGATGGGCACCATCAAAACATCCAAAATGGAGCAAAAATCAATGTAAGTTCACCTTTATCTCTGGCATTAAAATGTAGCTCAGTATATTTTAAAACTAAAACCTGAAATTAAATCCACACTGTTTACTGAACTCACATGAATTGTTTTCAAATTTCAAACCCTTTCTTTCATTCCTGGGCACATTTCTCCAGGGCAAACACTACAGAGAACACGCCAGACCTGACCCTGAAAGAGGCCGTACAGTATCTGTCTCACCCTAATAAAAACTACCAGCAGTGGGGAGCAACCTTCATCCAACACACCTGCTACAGCGAAGAGTCTGCCAAAACAGAGGTCCGCACAATCACGCAGAAAACTGATGTACATGCACACATACCCACTAAGAATTATACTGTTGTGCAAAGATAGTCTTGTGTAGCAGTGATGCAGGTGGAGGAACACGCTGAGAAAACCGCTATGTAAATGTCTGAAAGAGTAGTAGTCCCATAAGTAAACATAGGTTTTCATCCTGCCATTTCTTTTTAACATGTAAGGCTCTGGACCTTCTGTATATGATCCTCACATGTTCCCACACACAAACATCATGCACGAGTGTGATGCGCTGATCGTTTTTGGGTTCATTTATTTCTGAAAATTAGTGAATATAAGCAATGCAAATACACGATTAACATACAAATAAGTAATAACCCCGTAACTACATTTACTTTGGCATCACATCACAAAATTCACCCCACCTCGCCTCTGTACAATTCTGTGTTGCAGGTTGCTCAGCTTAAGGGTATTCCTGGTCTGGTGTCCCTGTTGGATGACGACAGTCCTTCAGTGAGCCAGGCTGCTGCTGGAGCTCTGAGGAACCTAGTGTTTAAGAACAACAGTAACAAACTTGAGGTTCAAGACTGTGGTGGTATAGCAAAGGCCCTTCAGCTACTAAAGAAATCAGATTCTACTGAGACCCAAAAACAAGTTACTGGTAGGACCTTTTACTGAGAGAGAAAACATTAACATATCTAACAAATGATTAAACCTCGATGTGTAGGGATTTTTTTTCCTTTGTTGTTTTTAAGTGTTTTTTGTTCAAATATATAGATCATGTGAGTTGAGGTAATATCTAGTGGTTAGCTTATTTCATATGGAATCAGGCATGCTTGAAGGGACAAACAGAAAAATAAGTATTCTTAGTTCTAATTGTTCGTTAACATCTGGGATTTAAAGTTAATGCAATATCATGCCCATTACAGTTTCTTTCAATATTTAAAAAGGAGGAAACTTGTCTTGTTTTCAGCTGTCTGTTATGCAAACTTGTGCATTTACTTAAGTAGAGAAATAGGAATAAAGTGATAAGTAGTGATAATTCTGATAATAAGACAGACACACAAAGTTTCAAAATGTTTTAGAAATACTGAACAACATCACTGATGATTGATGAACTGTCTTGTACTATAATCGCAAATGGATAATTTGGATTTCTTTTAAAAACACTGCATGTATTCCTCTTGCTTGTCATATTGTAGGCCTGCTGTGGAACCTGTCCTCTGCTAGCCAGCTGAGGGAAGAGCTTACGCAAACAGCACTGCCTGCCCTAACTGAAAATGTGGTGGTGCCATTCGTCGGCTGGTCAGACAATGTCAGCAGCTGCATTGACCCTTATGTCTTCCACTGTGCCACAGGATGCCTGCGGTAAGAGTGCGTCTTAGTCAAGGATTTGTAATGTCTGTGATCAGGCAATTAATATTTTTTATACAATACCTATAAAAGGGATTTGTGTATGTTATATACTCAGTTTTCACTTAATTTAAGGATTCACATGCTCACTGAAATCAAACATACAAAATATGAGCAATGATGATTTCACGGTGTATGTAGGAACCTGAGCTGTGGTGGGCTGAATGAGAGGGAGGCTATGAGAAAATGCCCTAAGCTCATCGATTCCCTCATGAGTTACATGCACTCCTGTGTGGCAGAGGGGAACCCTGATGACAAGGTAACCGTCAGAACACATAGTTACATATTTTATTCTTCAACCTTTTGCTTTTCCTCCAACACTGACTTATACCTGAGTGAGCTAGTATTTCTTTTGGGATTCACATCTGGTGACGCATCCTCGTGTACTCACAGTAGTGCAACATTTCTCATGCGTCTCTCACAGAATGTAGTCGGTCCAGAAACTAAATTTATCTGTATGTTTGTTTTCTTGAAAACATATGTGAACATATGTATGCACACAGCCATGCACATAAAACCACAAGCTAATTACATGCACTTATTGTGCAATCCAGCTGGATGTGTGTGTATGTTTATGGATACGTGTGTGTACCTGTAATTTGTGGAAGTGTCAGGTGTGGGTGTGTCCCTAATTCTGTGCTTGCGTTACTGCAGAGTTTACACAGACTTCAGTTATTGAACTGAAGCATATAATTAGTGTTGTATTTTTTAATTTTTATAAGGGACAGACAGAGATTAACTCACTGCCTCCACTGAGGAGGACAGGAAATAGAAGTCAAAGTTAAATCAAAGAATACTTCCCATTTGATCCAGATACAGAACAGTTAACCACAAAAGAAGTCTTCCTTTGTCTCATATAAATATAAGCAAAAACTTTTAAATTAAATTTAAGAAACAAATAAAACCTTTGCATTTACTACTAATTATGAATTCATGACCATTATTAGATTAAATATCAGTGTTTGTAATAGCCTAAAATACTTTAAAACCCTTTTACTTACTTACTTTTAACACCTTTTAAAAACCTGAAAGGATGACTTTTAAACCTTTCACTTTTCAAACAAATTTGTCCCATTTGTTGTTGTGTGGGCTGTAGTTCTTTTCACAGCTACATTTGAAAGTGCAGCCATCTAAATCAGATGAACTACATGCTGCCCAGTTTTCAACTACAAATTTTGGCCAAAAAAAAAAGGCTGGAGCTGGCCAGCCAAATTTAACCCAGAAAATATCAGTGCTAATTTCAGTCTCTTTGACACTAGTGAATCTACATAAAAATGGCACCTAAAGCTTCTGGCCAGTTCATAAGCAAGTAGATCAGGTATGATGTGGATTTATGAGTCATGACATTAATGCCTTTTAATGTACTATTTGTGAACTCTCTCCTGTTCTTCAGTCTCTGGAGAACTGTGCATGCATCCTCCATAACATGTCCTACAAACTGGAGGAAGAGTCCCCTCAGAGTTTCTCCCTGTACCACGCTAATAGAGCCGCCCAACCTGTGGATAAGAAAAGCCCCACAGTTGGATGCTTCAGCCCTAAGAGCAGCAAGGTTCAAAAGGAGGTGGGGCTCAAACACAGTGCCTATACCATATTTGGTTTGTTTGAGTGTGTTTTGCCTAAACTTCCATTCTCGACTCTTCTCAGTTTTCTTTTGATGCTTCACAAGTGCTAGATGACACTGCCCCATCGGGCGTAAAGTGGTTGCCCCATCCTAAAGCTATAGAGACTTATCTGTCCCTGCTGGATTTGCCCAAGACAGACGGCACTCGAGAGGCCTGCCTCGGTGCTCTGCAGAACCTCACTGCCAAGAAGGGACAAGTGAGTACTAAAAAGTTAATTATTAGGATAATGATGTTCATCTGTAACAGGATTATCCCATATTAATTTAAGAGAGAGCAAAAAACAGGAAAAACTCCTAAGTTTTGTGAAAAAGGGTTGAATTTTGTCTCCAGTGTTTCAGATTTGTAGAGGGAAAAAACATTTACTGTAAAGGTCAAATACAGTTTTCTCAGGAATATTTTCTCAAAACTGCATATTCAACCTCCAGATCATCTCCAGATAAATTGCTTTTGTCCAAATCACAAAAGTGATTATTTATTTTTTACCAAATTGCAAATGTTTTGTCCCAGCTCCCAGCTGCCAACTCCTTTTGCATGCCGGTTAAATTGCTACCACATGTGACAGAGCAATACGTCTTTTTACATATAAAACCAGACACTTTACACTCACATATAATGCATTCAACGTGTCCCAGAGCGCTGTATCCTTCTTCTAATGGGTTCGCAAAAATCACGTAGAAAGCGCTAACAACAAAACGTACTCCATGCGCTTTATCGTGTGCATTAGCATGTACAGCTATGGCGTTTCTGTATCTAGCATAATATGTAGAGACAGAAAATGGTTTTGAATTTCTTTGTGGGTTAGTGCACTCTTTAGCTACCTTATGTAGTTACTATGGATTACCTTATAATTAGGGTTCTGAAGATTCTGTTGATGTAGATTGAGTTGAAATATTCCACACAATACTACTACAGCATGTGTAACTGTAACGATATGATCTGGCGGACTTGTTCTATTATAGGTCTCAAAGGGCTACACTTGGCAAAAAAATCTCTTTGGATAAGGCTCTACAAAATAGGGGAGACTGATTTTAGATTTTAAAATTTTGGGATTTTTTTTATGTATTTTTAAAATTTACTAGATATTCTGTACACAGATGTTTACCTTTGATCCATTGCTCCTCCCTTATTCTGATGCTGGCCCTTTTGAAACTTGGTGTATTTAATGTGTAAAGTGCTACAAAATGCTTCTAGCAAATTTTTATTTAAAATCTTTTTTTTTTTACAAATTTTTTGAAATTTTGAAGATAAACGGTACATTCATGTTTAACTTCAGTTTTTACTTCTCCCCCTTTTTATTGTCTCAATCTTTTGAAACTCATTGAGAAATTTCATACAAAATGCTGCAGATTAATTTCTGATTTTTGACTTTTTTTTTCTTTATGAATTTTCTACATTTTTTTTTTTAGAAATACTGAACATTGATGCTTAACCTCAGTCGCTACTCCTCGCTTATCTATTGTTGTATTCATTGGGCACTACAGAACAGATTTTGAGTTTTTAAAGTATCAGCTCAGTGATGGTTGATCTACAGCCAAATTAGTTTTCTTTCCAATATATCACACATTGTACAAGTAACACCTTTGACAGTGGAGCTCTGTAGTTTCCTTTGTGCTGTGCTGTTAAACAGTCTCATCTTTTTCTTTTCTCTATCACAGTGGGTCTGTAAACAAATTACAATGCTACATGTAAAGGGGAACCTTGTCCAAGCTCTTGCAGTCATTCTCCCATATACAGTAATGTGTAGTTTTGTATTGTTAAAAGTGATGAATGCTATATTTTCAATCATTAATGCCAAAAGTCGAACATCACTGGTTGTTAACCAGTGAAAGTGGTCTTTAAGAATTTGACTCAGCAGACCTAAACAGTCTTTAATCTGCCATCTCCTTAGTACAGATTCCATATAATATGCCAGTAAGCTAATAGTCCAGAGAATTCAGAGTTAGTGATTTTCCTGCCTCCTTCACACTCTATCCAGGGAGCTGGCTGGCCTAAACAAAATGGAGAATTGTAATTAATGAGAATGTGTCAGACACAGGATGTCTCCTTCTGTAGCAAAGGGCAACTGAGGCCAGTGTCCCAGGCTGATTCTTCCAACATTGTGTGGAATTCCAAATTGAAAATGGTACACTGTTACAAACACTGCTAAGCAGTTTGACTAAACGTGCTGCAGCAAAGGACTGTCTGAAGACAATAACCTGTTCTTTGTCATAAACATCTGGGTTTTTTTGGCCTTTGCACTTAGTCCATTTAGTCCATTGTGAGGTGCTGTTCATGTTTTTTCCAATGCTTGGAGAAGGTTCATTTAAGATCTGGCAAAATTCCAGCAAGTTTTCCTGTTAAATAAAGGAAACAAACAAACAAACAAAAAATATATATAAATATATATTTTCTGTTTTTTTTTTTTCTGTTTGTAATACATTTTTCAGGGGTCAGATGGTGTTGGCAGCATTTTGGTTCAAAAGTGCAAGGCCCTGTATCACATTGTGCCTCTGCTGAAGTCGCCTAATACGAACCTTCAGAAGACTGCCTTGTCCTTGCTGGGTAACATGTCCAGGACCAGCACTTTGCAGAGCACCATGGGTAAGTGATGAGTCACTGAAAGAGTTTGACTCTGTGGTTTGCAGGTACATGAAGTTAGCTCAAATAAAAGTGCTTTATTGTTTTCTTTTTAGCAAAGGAGGTTTTGCCTCAGCTCACCAATATCCTGAGCGATAAGACCAGTCAAATGCAAAATTCGGACGAAACCTTAGCAGGTGCTTGCAGCACAATGCTGAGACTGTTGTCGGCAGACAGCGAGGCAAGCAAACAGGTCATCACTTCAGAGCTGGTTACTTCACTGGCTAAACTCAGCGGAGACAGGTGATTTTTTTTTTTTTTTAAATAGCAGTGACGAGTTTCAGTGTTTTTCCATGACTGCTGACCTCTTATCTTTTTTTTTAAGGTCTTTTCCTAAAAGCAGTAAAGCAGCCTCGGTGCTGCTGTGGAACTTATGGAATGACAAGAATTTGCAAAGTGCTGTTAAAAAGGTAAATTAGAAAGGGGGGAAAGGGGGTTAATGGTAAAGTTGACAGTGTGTTTAATTTTCTCAGGATGACACAGAATGAACATATTGCATTTACGTGCCACATTAGCTCAAACATCCTTTCACGAGCACTGGGAGGACCCAGCTTTATTGGGTGGACAAATGGGTGGGTGTATATTATTACTCCTGAGGCTCACACATTCACTTTCCCTTCCCTTCTGCCACACCCAAGACATCAGTGAATACAGAAACATTAGACTGGAATCCTGGTAGACTGGTTTCCAGTGCTCGTTGTTTCATGTGGAAGGTGTAATTCATGGAAAATCAAGGATGTGGCTCCAACAGTGAGAGCTTGAGGTGGAGGACAGAAGGAATATGAGACATTTTCTTCAGATACATGTGGGAGTAAAATCTTATTAACACTATCAGCACTATTTCTATCAAGGTGTGATACATGTCACTAGTAAAGAATGTGACAGATAACTGGAGCTGGTAAGATGGTGGAAAATAGTTTTTGTCAGGCTTATCTGAGTTCCTGACAAAGTGCATTATTGGTCACAATTAAGGGAGGGGTGTGTTGCAAACAGTGTGTGTGTGTGTGTGTGTGCGTATTCTTGCATCTGTGCAGCATCCTTAACTGATTTGAACTTTTTAACCCACAGTTGAACCTAGACAAATCACTCTTCGTCAATGACACCACAACAGCAGAGTACTTCCAGCAGCTCGATCAACTGGATCGGCATTAATGACTCTGAAAGGTATAATTCCAATTCTCGTGGCTGTATTTGTTCACATTTTAAGACTCGTTGGGGTCAAAATGAACCAACTGAAAAGCCAAAGAATGGGTTTAAGATTTTTCTTTGTGCCTCCCTTTTTTCTTTCCTTTTCCCCATGTGCTTGTGCCCATGCTTGCAGATAGAAACCAATGTGTTCAGACACTCCTTTGGCCACACCCTTGCGACGAAGACAAAAAAACTTACTCTTTATTAATAACATTTTGAAAGAGCCTGGCAATTATTACTCATTGATTGATGCATTGTACATACTACCAAGGAGAGAGTGCTTTTAATTTTATGAATAATCCTGTGGTGTGTGTGTGCTTGGATAGGTTTCTGTATCTGTAGCCAAGTAGGCTGAGAGTGCTTTTTGGAAGTGTGTGTGTGCTGAAACTCACTTGTTTTAGGCTGCAAGTCACAGTGCAGACAGATGCCATCACTGACAAATGTGTCTGTACACAGTGACTATAAGATATATAAATATATATCTTATATATATCTTGTGTGTGTGTGTGTGTGTGTGTGTGTATGTATGTATGTATGTATGTGTATATATATATATATATATATACATACATACATACATACATACATACATACATACATACATACATACATACATACATACATACATACATACATACATACATACATACATACATACATACATACAGTATAGAGAGAGGAAATGTCTTGAATTCCTGCTCGTACATATAAAACCTCTGCTTTACTGCGTGTCCAGTCCTTTCTTTAGTTTTGTTCTCCTGTACTAACCCTCATCTGTACACACCCACATGCCTGTCAGAAACCAGACTTGAACAACATACTGTACAACATATATACTACATAATATCTGCTCACAAGTAAATATTATGTAAGTAGTACTTGGTTACAGTGTGCACAAAACACATGAAATGCATCATCTTTTCCTGATTCCTGCTGTTGTGAACTGATTCAGAATGATTTTAGCTACATTGTGTGCCAAACCATTGGCTCCTTTTATTTAGCTGTCTAAGCTGCAAATGAAGTATATTTGACAGTTCAGCTAAGTGATGCATGCTGACAGTGATTTGAACCAGATATTTCAAATTTGAATTCATCACTCCGTAATACCTGTTGCCACTGATTATCAGTGCAGTTCTTGTGTGATTTGGCATACCTCAGCCTTTTGTTCCTGTTTTTTTTTTTT
>VUQJ01044350.1:0-19572 GCA_015108635.1 Andinoacara biseriatus
TTTCACTTCACAAATATCACTGTGTTCGTCTACTATATGATATATTTACCTGAAATTGCTGATCCAAACAACCATTGATTTATAAAGGAAAATCATGAAAATTATCAGGGGTACCCCAAACCTTTGCATACCACTGTACTGCATATACACAGTGGCTCCATATTTGTCTTCATAGCCCATAGACTGTTAATGTGTCCCTCATGAACACCTTATTTTCTCTCTTCCTGCAGGCTGCTGGCCATCTGCGACATATCTGCTGACACTGGAGGCTCTATAGAGTTCATGAATGAGTGCACCACCATTGATAAGCCTTTCTGCATGTATGACGCTGACCAGCATATTGATCATGATAGGTATGGAAGCATCATCTGTCACCCCTGTTCTGAATATTTTTCCGTCCAGCTTGGTTTATATATTTCCACTCACAAAGCTCACTGCATGCCCTAAATAAAACACAGGGGCACAGAGAGGCTCTAAGTGTGTCATGAGCTGTTTGTGTTTCCAACTGTGACACACACCATTGTGTGTGCCACTCTTGGAAACACTGTCCCAGAAAAGAGGTCACTTACTCAGCAGATCTAGTTTCTCCAGGCAAGCAATATATACGACACAAAAAACTAGACCTCTCTGACTCTTGACTTCTTTATGTCCAGAGGGTTTTTATTCTGTATGGAAAGGAGGCATTCAAAAGCATTTAGCTTTGTCTTGCTGAAATATGCAAGGCTTTCCTTCAAAAAGATGGGATGTTGCTCTAAAACGTGTATATATATGTCAGATGTGCAAGCTGCCAATTCCATTGGCACTAATGCACCCTCACACCATGAGATGCAGGCTTTTGAATTGAGCACTGATGTTTCTTCTACACTTTAGTCCAAAGAATAAGGTGTCCATGTTTTCTAAAAAGAATTTACATTTTTAATTCAATTTCAATTTTAATTAGTCTGACCAAAGAACAATCTTCCACTTTGCCTCAGTCCAATTTAAACAAGCTATGGCCCAGAGAAGATCGGGGCATTTCTGGATCACGTTCACACATGGCTTCTTCTTTGGATGATACAGAGCTTTAAGCTGCATTTGTGGATGGCACGTTGATTTGTGTTCACAGACAGTGATTTCTGGTAGTGTTCTTGAGCCCATGTACAGAATCATGTCCGTTTTTAATGCAGCGCAACCTCAAGGCCCTGAGTTCTTGGGCAATATTGATTTTCAGCCTTGTCCCTTGCAGAGATTTCTCTAGAGATTGTTCCACTATTTTATATGACTATTTTTCATTAAAGTAAAATGTCTCAGTTTATACATGATATATTCCCTATGTTTTATTGTGAATAAAACATGGGTTTATAATATCTGCAAATCATTGCATTCAGTTTTTATGTAAATTTTACACAGCGTCACAGCTTTTTCAGACTTGGTTTATACACTGTGTTTATCGGTAAGTAACATTTTATTTGTGGTCCGGGCAGTGTTGAGGGAAACGGGATTCTTATGTGCTCCATTGACAACCTTCCTGCTCAGCTCCCAATTGAAGCCACAGAGTACTTTGGAGACCGGCTCTTCCCTTACATCTGGGAAATGGTAAGACATCCAGTTTTAGGTGAGATCACAACAGCTGGTGATGCCACAGATTTTCCAGCCTATTTGATGGTGGTGTCTGATTGACTTTCCTGTTGGAGAGGGCTATTACACCTTTTACAAAGTGAAAGGTGGAAATTCTAACCCCCTCACATACACGACTTCTTTTGCGTTTCTTTTTTGAGGTAAATTTCGTGTTTTTTCATTACCAGCTACCTTCAGATGCCACAAGACCAATGGATGAAGAAGAGTTCAGCCCTCAAGTCAGAGATGTAAGTAGTGGAAAGTTAATAGAGAGAAGTTTCACACTGTATTTGTTACAATGGCTCATGTTTTTAGATGAGTGTTTTACTTGATTTTATAACAGTTTGGTTATTAACCTATATGTACCATAACCCTCAGTTTGATTTATAAGCTACATTATGTTAATTGTTCTTCAAGGCTGTCATCACCTCTAATGGAAAACTTACTCCAAAATTTGAATACATTGAAAAACTTCGAGAAAGAAGGTAAGACAGGAACTGTAAACTATATGAACTATTTAATGCTGTATTTATTTCTGTGTATTTGTTAAGTATTTGTTTTGGTATTTAAATGTTTTTTAGTGTATTTCATATTTAAAATTTTCATTAGAACTGTCAACAAATTCCATCTATTAGTTACGAGCAGTGTAAAGATACAATGTCTAAAGATTAGTTTAAAGATCATTTATCATTCCTTATAGTGAATACCTCACCAGGTCTACATTGCTGAGTTTGTTAAACTCAATTATTAACTTGATTTCTAGTCTGCCGTTTCTCCTGTTACATGCCTTAACTAATTCTTTTCTAAAATTTCAGTTTGTGATGTTGTAACATCTTTCCTCTTAGCAACTAACCCTCACTATGTGGTTGTTCCTGCACAGTGCTGCCCTCTGGTGTCTGCCTGCATTAACACCTTGCTTAGCTAGCATGCTAAATAGGCCATCCCTGCTAGCCAACTGCAGAAGCTGGAGTTTGCGGGCATCGAGCGGTAGAAATATCTTTTCTTCTCACTTTACACTAAAAATCCAATCGCTTATTGTGTCAAGTTAGTGTTTGTCTGGTTTTGACATGCAGTTTGTTTTTAAAGTTTGGAGCCAGATATAATCAATACCAGTTTTATTTTTGTGCATTAAAAAGTGCCTAACTTAACATATAGACTGGAAGCAGGAGAATACCTCTTAGTATACCTCTGTTAACAGAGAACTAAATCTGCTTTAAAAAAAATTCAAAACCTCTTGACTGCATTTAGGAGTCTTTCAAGGAGGCTTTATCCAGGAAAAATATGGAATATTTTTCTCAAGTGTCATCAAACATTTTAGCTGCAAATCTGTTATTGGAAAACATAAAGTAGAAGGGCACATAGAGAGCGCCTCAAGGCCCATGCTCTAGCCTCAATTTCCCCAACTCATGGAATATGCAGTATCTAAACTTTAAAGAAAGGCTTTCACTGACAGGCAGACAGACTGCACTAATTATAAACTTCCACCTAATCTGTTGCTTTTGCAGTGGAATAAAAAATCAACACAATGCTATTAATTTTTGCTGTGATTTGACACTATATAAATAAAATTTAATTGAACCGAGTTATTAGAAACCTGAGATATCTAGGGAATCACTTAGAAATGTAAACATTTTAAAAGTTTGCTTTTTTTTTAAGCTTGGATTTATACAGTAAGTAAACATGACCTGTCACTTAATGCTGGGTCCACATTATCACGTATATGACTATACCTTATTACTTAATTAGACCATGTCCACCAATCAACTGCAATAAACCACCTGTCAAATATTGTAGACAATATTAGGTTGCCAGCAAATCAGTTTTGGGCCGTCTGTTATTGGACTTGCAGTCCAGCTTGACTATGTTGTGAGAAAAAAGTTTCTTATATATTAGCCATATATGGTATTATCACAGCTGTAATTTTAGTATTTAAATGTTATTAGTGATTATTTTAGCATTACACTTAAGATACTACTATTAACTTTTTAACTCTTACTTAAGGCTGACAGGTCCAGGGTTTTTAATACACAAGCAGTCTTAGACCATGTTTTTTATAGTACTCATGTCACAGAGGTCAATTCAGTCTGGCTCTGTATATAGGAGATTTCTCAAATCTGAAAATATAATCATTTGTGTGGTTAGCAATCTGTGAAGTCCCTATTATCATATTATCAAGGTACAGCAGTGTGGCAGACAGCATGTGGACCCAAATGCGGCCTCAGGAGACAGACATAAACTGAGAAATGGCAACTTGGTGGGCTCACTTACAAAGTGAAAAAACATGGTGAGGCTTTACAGGGCAAATAATCCAGAAAACTCAGAGAAACATGAAACAAGCAAACATACTACCTGGAAAGACAACTCAACAAACCAGGAAGTCACTAAACACAACACACAGAAATGCAGGCTTGACACGGAGAACACAGGGAAACAAGAAATTTAATAGAAATAAACTATAACCAAGAACAGAACTCAGGTAAGTAAGCTAAGAAGACCTGATGATATAAATAAAGAAAATGTTCATGAATTACTATAAAAATGTACAACACTCAGAACTGGAAAACCTGCAAAACTAAATTATGAATCTGAGACGTTAAAAACAGAATTTGAAAGTCCAAAACACAAAATGCAAGGTCAAACCTCAGGATCATGACACATAGAGCTTTTAAGAATTATTTTTAATCTCCTTAGATTATTTTCTCAGCTCTGTTGATTGTTTATATTTGATTTGCTTATTTTTCAGCTGTCTTAGCTTCTCTTGCAGATTCAGAAGAGTTGCATTTACAAATATTTTAATTTGTAAATGCAGCAACAAGTCACTGAGAATTAATCTCTGTGACTTGAGTACTACAACCCCTATCTAATACTTTTGTTGATCATTAACAATCAGATTTTATGTAGTTTTTTTTCTTGGGGGGCTCTATGAACAGCTTGCTTGAAGATCTCACCCTCTTTTCAGAGTCTATTATTCCCACCAAAGCCTTCCATTTGCTCATATTTAGGACAGCTCAAAGACCTGATGAGTTTTCTTCTTAACTGATCCTAAGTATCATTTTTGCAGACAAGCTATGCCATCACAAATCTTAATTGTTTTGACTGAGTTTGGCTCCTTAAGATATGTAAACTAGGGGTGTAATCCTCCTGAGAGAACGTCTGTCCTTTCTTTTTAATTAAGAAGATGAGTGCCAAGCAGACTTTTAGTCAGGCCTGCTGTGGCTCATGTATGTGTGCAATGTTGATTCCAATCAAGCGAGCACTAATGAGCTCTGGGTGGGACTCCTGGGTGATTTGTGGCGGGTGGCCATTGTGGTGGTGGGATATTAATGTTACAGGTCACTGTGAGTGACCCGTGACATTATCATATCATAATACTGGTGTGTGTGTGTGTCTCTGTGTGTGTATGTATGTATGTATAAACACACACACATGCACACACACACACACACACACACACACACACACACACACACACACACACACACAGATGATTAATACTTTCAGGTAGCCAGACTTCAAACAATACTAACAATTATTTTGTAATGTATTAACCAAATGCTATTATTTTTAAAATATTTTTTATTACTTATTGCCAATTTAAGAAAAAAATAAAAAAAATACACTGCCTGGCTCAAAAAAGTCACCACCTAGATTTAATCAAATGTTAGGAAATGGTGAGCCTTCCGTTGGATAATTACTGCAGTTATTTGGCTTGCAGTTGGCTATTTAACCCTAAATGATCATGTTGGAAGACACCATGTCATGTCAAGACTTGATGTATGACATGTATACCCTGTGGTTGTGGAAATTTATTACTCAGTTTCAGAAGTTTGAGATGGGTCAAATCATTGACATGTATTAAGTAAGAAATCAGGTAAGGAGATTGCTGAAACCACTAAAATTGAATTATGAAATGTCCTATGCATTGTTAAAACCTGGAAGGATAGTTTTGAACCATCATTTTCTAGGAAGAAGTGATGAGTGTGGATGGTTGTCTGTCTCTCTGTGTTCGCCCTGCAACAAGCTGGCGACCTGTACAGGGTGAACCCTTCCTCTTGCCCTATGTGAGCTGGGATAGGCTTCAGGCCCCCACAACCCTGAACAGGATAAGTTCAAGTGAATGGATGGATGGACAACTCTTATTCTATACAAATATAAGAACATTTTATTTTTTAAATATTCTTTTCTCTCAGTGTTCTACCTCCTTTATCAACTCCCAACTTTCCTCTTGTCTTGATTCAGTCCAATCCCTCGGCAGTCACATGCTTTGCTCTTCATTGCAGCCACTTTATACACATGGCATTGTTGTAACCAAAACATTTACTTGAATCTTTCTACACAGTTAGTTATTTGGTTATTTATTAAAAGATAAAAGACAGTATCAATTTTAATAGATGCATCCATCCATTTTCCTCCGCTTAGCCGGGGCAGGGTTACGGGGTAGCAGCCTAAGCAGAGAAGCTCCACCAGCTCATCCGGATGGACCCCAAGGCGTTCCCAGGCCAGCCGAGAGATATAATCTCTCCAGCGTGTCCTGGGTCTGTCCCGCGGCCTCCTCCCGGTAGGACATGCACGCAACACCTCACCCAAGAGGCACCCAGGAGGCATCCTAATCATCCTAATCATACCCAAACCATCTAAACGGTCTCCTTTTGATGTGGAAGAGTAGCAGCTCTACTTTGAGCCCCTCACAAATGGCTGCATTCCTCACTGTCTCTAAGGGAGAGGCCAGCCACCCTTCAGAGGAAGCTCATTTTGGCCACTTGTATTCGTGACCTTTTTCTTTCAGGGACTACCCAAAGCTCATGACCATAGGACCGGGAAGGGACGTAGATAGACCAGTAAATCCACAGCTTTGCTTTTAGGCTCAGCTCCCTCTTCACTACAACAGACCGGTGCAGCGTCCACATTACTGCAGATGCTTCCCCAATCCATCTGTCAATCTCCTGTTCCCTTTTCCCATCACTCGTGAATAAGATCCCAAGATGTCTGTGTAGATTCTCAGTCATCCAGGTCATCTTAGTCTCTGGACCTTGAAAAAAGGCGACTGGATTTCTTTTTGTTTCTTGAAGACGTTTCACCTCTCATCCGAAAGGCTTCTTCATCAAATCAGCCAAGATGCAGAGGAAAGAATGTCAGACACAAACTAGGGAGAATAAGAAAAACAAAAAGAACAACATTGTCATCCCTTATGTGGCAGGCTTGTCAGTGAAATTCAGAAGAATTTTCTCCAAGCATGACATCCCAGTTCACTTCAAACCTAGTCACACTCTAAGGCAAAAACTGGTTCATACCAAGGACAAACCCCCCAAGCCGCAAGCTTCCACAAAGTTTTAATTCTTTTGAAAACCCGACTCTTAGCCTTGTCCACCCTAATTGAGAAATTCAAAGAACAGTTTTATTTGTTATTATCTATCATCCACCTGCTCAGAGTTTTTTTCTGATTTCTTAGACTTCTTATCTGATTTAGTGCTCAGTTCAGATAAAATAATTATCGTGGATGATTTTAACATCAATGTAGATGCTGAAAATACCTCAACATTGCATTTAATCTATTATTAGATGCAATTGGCTTCTCTCAAACCCCAGATCTCCACATGATGTTGCAGAGATATGTCAACAAAGACAGCCCTACAACATCCAGAGCCTTCAGGAACTCGGGGCAAATTTCGTCCACCCCAGGGGCCCTGCCACAAAGGAGTTGTTTAACCACCTCAGTGGCGTAATGCCCCAGTGATGTTCAAGTCATTCCCCTTGTCCCCAGACTCTGCTTCCACTACAGAAGGCGTGTCAGTGGGATTAAGGAGGTGCTTAACGTATTCCGTTCACTGCCTGACTATAGCCTCAGTTGAAGTCAGCAGAACATATGGCCGCAGATCTGATGATACCATTACAAAATCGATCATCAGCCTGCAACCTAGGGTGCCCTGGTGCTAAATGCACTTGTGGACATCCTTATGTTTGAACATGGTGTTCATTATGGACAAACTGGTTTGCACAGAAGTCCAATAACAAAACACCATTCGGGTTCAGATTGTGCAGGCCGTTTCTCCAAATCATGCACTGTCATTGCCCACATGAGCATTGAAGTCTCCCAGCAGGACGATGGAGTCACAGGATGGTTTCCTGGGTTTCCTCACACAGTCCAAAGACATGCAGTTACTGAGGTTATGTTAATTAGTGGTTGTAAATTGCCCATAGGTGTGAATGTGAGCGTGAATGGCTGTACAGGCTGGTGACCAGTACAGGGTGTATCCTGCCTCTCACCCTATGACAGCTGGGATAGGCTTCAGCCCCCCATGACCCTGAACAGAATATGCGGAAGAGAATGGATGGATGGAAAAATAATACATTTCTTTTCATTTTTAGTATCAGTTTTCCCTACATATTTACGTGAATGGCTATCGACACTGCTGACAGTAAAAATGGAATTCCTAATTTTAGTTTTAAAAAACAAACAAGAAACTAAGTTTTACATTTGGAGGGTAGAACTTTAAATTAAATGCAAGCTGAAACAATGCTGTAAAACTTATTGTGCATAGAGTCAGAGTTAGTTGGTTTAACTTTTTTGGCCACAAAAATTAACTGATGTGGTTCCCATCCAGTCATGTACTTTTTAAAGACCAGGTGGAAACATGAATGAGGATGGAATCTGAGTGTCATCAGCTGCAGCACTGGCATTTCTTTTTTTATTTACAACAAACAGGTGTTATCTTCACAGATTTTCTCAAATTTTGTCAGAAAATATTTGATAATAGGATGTTTACTAAGATGTTAAAATTGTGTTTAATTTAAATTTGTGCTTTCCATGTGTTGCTTTAATCTTTACAAACTTGCATTGTATGTCCCACTTTTTCAAATCTGTGTGGTTCAGTGTGTAACTTCCCCACATGGTGTTACAGTTACCGAGCCTCCATCAGGTTTTAAAATAACTGTTTTCTAACACAGCCTGTCCAATGTCCTTCAGAGAGAAAACTCATATCATGAAGAAGGCCGGCATGAAGCGAGTTCTGCTGTTGGGTTCAGGATATGTCTCTGGACCTGTCGTGGAGTATCTGACCCGTGATCAAGGGACACAAGTCACTGTTGGTGAGTTGGGCTTTTAAACTTTGAAAACCTGAAAATCTTTGGGATTTTTGGAGCATTAAAATGCATATCAGTTATTATAACTCTTATTCATACTGCCAAGTTAAACATTTTCAGGAGAGTAATGAAATCTAGGGTCAATATTTGTGTTTATTGAGGGTTAATTTGGTCTGTTTGGAAGAGTCTAGAGGGGTCACTGACTAGTAAAGCAGTGGAACGCTGTTAAAATTAACGCAGCTCTGTCAGAGTTTAGCTGTGAGCAGTGCAGGTTACTGACTGACCATGTTTTCTCTCTTAGCATAGCTGTATGTACTCGCTACTGTGATAAGGCTTTGGGGCTCATCTCAGTAAGATAAGCTCTTAGTTTTAGTCAGTTTGAGTCATTTCTAAATGTGATAGTTTTAGTCCAGTTTTAGTCAAAAAAAACTCAAAAAAGTTTTAGTCAAGTTTTAGTCAGCTTTAGTGGGAAAAAGAAGAAAAGGGAAAAGAAAGTATTAGTTTTTACAAATTAATTTGAATAGTTACTGGTAACAGTGGAATCAATTACTCCAAAAATGCAGTAAACAAAAACATTTTCACTTTGGCAATTGGAGCTTAATTTCTCAGAATTTGCAGTGAACATACATATGCCCAAAATATAAGCAATGGATGAGGAACACATGCTTAACTTAAACTTGTCTGCCAGGGCAATTAAGTTGCATATTATATATAAAAACAGACACCATACAACACCAGGCTATCTTTAACTAGTGCAAAATATCAGGGTGGTGAGCTTTCAGGTGCCGCTTAAGATTTGTGTTGTTTTTTCTGACAAGTTTTAATGCACAGTTACTTAACTGGACAATGCATTCTATTTTCCTTGTTTTGTGTTATATTGAAAATAAGTCGATAGATCTTTTCTTGGTTTGTGTCCACTGAGCCCCTGCGTGCAATGTCCACCGTCCGGCATGGTCCATCAGTGATTAAAGAAGGTCAGACTCAAGGCCCCTGGGGCCACATGTGGCCCACCATATAATTTTATACAGCTTTATATGATTTCATATAGTTAATATTAATGGCCGGGGGTAAATAGCGCTCCCACCACGTATACTACAAATCCCACAGTGCACTGTAACAGCTGCCGTGAAGGCCAAGACCTGTGCACTAACCCCCTTTCTGTGTTGCCAGTGACACATTGATCAGTGATCAGCGGATAAAAACAGCGGTCAGCACTTTTTACAGTGACATTTAAGCTGCCTGACCCCCCCAAAAATGGCCAAATATAAAGTGGAAAACAGAGATTTTCCAAACAGGTGGGAGGCAGATGACCTGATTCTTGACATGGGATGTAAATCTTGTGTCTTTTTTCCTCGCCTGCAATGTGTGGGAAAACAAGAGGATTTTTGGGACAGATGAGGGAGAAGATGCAGAGGGAGACCCGCACAGGTGAGACAGTCCATCACTGCGTCACACAGCAGGAAACGTGCGCAAACGTCCTGAAGATGCCATGAACATCATAACACAGACAGTGAACTTTGTAAGAGGCAAAGCTTTAAGTCACTGGCAGTTTCAGTCTTTTATGGAGGAAATATCTTCTGAATTTGGTGACGTGCCTTATCACACATGAAAAGTAAAGTAACAGTCTCAGCAGGGCTCTGGGATGAAAGGTGACTGCATGGGAAGCATCCATATATCCGTTGAGCTTCAGGGACGGGACCGGGTGATTACGCGTGAAAAATAAATAAATAAATCAGAGCAGGTCTCCACCACTGTGTTTGCAGCTGTCTTTTTTGCTGAGAATCTGACTGTGAAGCGCAGAAATTCAGTTTTTACCTGAAAAATTTCAAAATTTTCATCAGCTTGAAATATAATTTTTCCTGGTGGTATTTTTGAAGAAAAAATATAATTTTATATTTTATTTAATATGTTGAGGGAAAAGTTGCTGTTTTCTGGCCATTCAAATTCATATTGCTGATTAAAATTATAATTTTTAATCCTGTTCGGCCCGCAACTCAGACTGTGGCTTCAATTTTGGTCCATCCTGTGATTGAGTTTGACACCCCTGGATTAAAGTAATCGAGGTGGTGGGCATGACCAAAAACAAGCACAATAGACAGACATGTCATTCATTTTGGAACCTTAACCTGAACCTTAACCTTCTCGTTTAGTTTAGTCTCCTCAACAAAAACTAACGGATGTAGTCATCAAAGAGCCATGTTTACCTCGTCATCGTCTCTTTATCGTCATGAAAAACGGTTTGTTAACGAAATAATTTTGTCATTGTCATCATTATCGAAAACAACAGTGTCAGCCAGTACACTGTGCTTGGTAGCCTATTAGATTATAGTGCTGCAATTTCTGTTATCATGTTGGACTGCAAAACTCACTTGAGCCAGAGAATTTTGGGGGGTTTATTTTCTTTATTTTTAATTTTAAATCTTATTCTTGGCAGTAGCTCTTCAGTTGTTTTATCTAATGTATTGTAAAAATAGCTTCATTAAGAAGCTTAGATTGGAAGGCTGCTAGAAGGACTTATTCAAGCCGAGGAAGTTCACCCAGATGTCCATTTACAGTTTATCTTACATCGTTGTATTGTTTCCACTCTAGTAAAATTGAAAATTGACAAAACACTAAAATCAAAAAAATTTGTGTAACTTAGGATTTTAAGCCTCCTAGCCTTATTATAACGATAGTGTGCCATTGACTGTATATAAATGATGGATATATATCTAGCTAACTTGGTTAGCACAATGCATCACATAGAAAAACAACAACCAGAATAATATGTCACAGTGCCTATGTGCACTTTTTATATTTAGTCAGTCTTTTTTTCTATGTTTTCTATGTTTGTGTTTAGCATCAATTCTACTGAACCAGGCAGAGGACCTAGCGGCCAAATACCCCAACACTATACCTGTCGAGCTGGATGCTAGCATCCAGGAAGGACACTTAGACTCTCTGGTCAGAGATCATGACTTGGTCATCAGGTACAGCAGGCTCTGCAGTCGCACAAGCATGACAAAAATACCAATGGTTGCAACTGTGTTTTTAAAATTTAAAGTCGGAATGATTTCATTTTTTCTAGATTACTTTATCACGAGGTGTATGGAGATTTCATTTCATTTTTATTTTGTTTTTATCTGTTAACCTCTAAAGTTGTAATTTACTGGAGCCCAGTTATTTTTGGACAGTTTTTAGGATTCAACATTAAACCATGAGACTAAACTAAAATCCACCTCATCTCTTTCTTCTGCTCCTCAGCTTGCTGCCTTACTCATTCCATCCGCTCATCGCCAAACACTGCATAAAGAGGAGGGTTAACATGGTGACTGCCAGCTACCTCAGTCCTGAAATGAAGGCGCTGCAGAGCTGGTGATGACCAAGTGCAGAAAAGCCAGAAATCTGTTAAGATTTCGGGACTGCTTTCAATAAATTTTTCTCTTGTTATCTTATCCACAGTGGTATTAATAAATTAGTGTTAAATTATAATAAATTAGTTTAGTATTTGGGATTCACAGCTGCATAGGCTAGTATCAGCCTTGTTTCCAGTTTCCCTGGGAGAAAAAGTGAAATAAATAAATAACAACAACAACAACAAAAAAAAAGGAAAGATTCCCCTAGGAATATAGTCATCAAAAAAATATGATACCTGACAAAATAACATTTTAAGACATTGATTTTAGTGCATAAAATGAAAGTGTGTATTTATACTGAATGTATTTGTGTGGATATTAGTGCCAAGGAAGCAGGCATCACTATTGTGAATGAGATGGGCCTGGACCCAGGCATCGACCACATGTTGGCAATGGAGTGTATCAACCAGGCCAAAGCTGACAGCTGCACTGTAAGTCAACATATACTCCATCTTTGTGTATGCCAGATAAACAGTGCTAGACCATACATAGAATGTATAATAGATCAGTACGAAAGAAAGTTTTATGTTGAAGTTTCACACATTCTCTAGTTTATATACACACACAGTCAGTCCTGATTGGGTGTCCGGTCTTTTGGACCAGAGTTCTTTTTTAATCAGGCTACAACCGAAAAGACAACAAGTGAACCTGTTAATGTAAAACAGTTTGAACTAAATTTTATTCAGATTCTGACAGTCCAAAGACTTTAAACTTAACTCAAGATTAATCATTTATTTTGAGTCAATCATTAATCATGAGTTAATGGTTCAGGCTTCAGTCTGTACAGCTCAGACTGAAGCCTGAACTATTGGATCACAGATCACAGTTGTGGTTATAGGTACACTTTATAAATCTTCAGACATCAATAACCCTTATTGAAGTCTTTGGCCCATAAGTATAGATATATACTGTGTACATAATCACTGTCCTAAGATTTTGACAAGTTTACAATTTTATTATCATCAGCTGTAGCCACAGATTTTAAAAAAAAATATAACTTTAAAAAAAAATGATTATTCTTCATAACATGAAATTTTAAGGTGGAGTCATACCGCTCGTTCTGTGGTGGTCTTCCTGCTCCTGAGTCTTCAGATAATCCTCTTCGTTACAAGTTCAGCTGGAGCCCATATGGCGTCCTTCTCAACACCATCAGCCCTGCTACCTTCCTCAAAGACAACCAGGTATGGAAGTCTCAAAAGACCATAAATCTTCTGTGAAGTCTATGCCTGTAATTACCTTCAGTAAAGAGAAAAGTTTTTGGTCTCTCTTTGAGGTGGTGAGTGTCCCAGCTGGTGGCTCTCTGATGGATTCCACCATGCCGATGGATTTCTTTCCAGGTTTCAACCTTGAGGGGTTTCCAAATCGTGACAGCACCAAGTATGCTGAGCCATATGGAATAGAGACGGCACACACGCTCATCAGAGGAACACTGCGTTTTAAGGTATAACACACACTGAACATGCAAATACAACTACAGAATTAATTATTCTTAAGAAACAAACAGATTATTATTATGATCAGTAATAATCTAATTATTAAATTATTAGATTTAAGTAGATGTAAATAGCCACTGTGTTGAAACCCATGAGTTTTGGACCCTGCATTTTTGCTCCTACCTTGACCTCAAGGTTGACCTCAAGGTCAAGTTTTCTGTAAATCTTTTAAATGCAATAACTGGAAAAAGATGTTACCAAGATTTTCAAGATGATGCCATACGCACTCCATTAAGATGGAGGTGTAGAACCTGTGCTTCCAGGGCATTTGTGCCACCTAAAGATTCTAATGCCAAGAGGCAGAGAGGTAGCAATGGCAGCTGACAGTATTTATATAGACAAAAGTGACCATATATAGACACATAAGTACACACACATAAGTATAAGGTGCCAAAAAAACTGTTATGCTTACTCTTGCACTGCAATTTTGGCACCAAAACTTGGCGGTAGGGTTTCTGTCTTCAAGTTGATCCAAAGTCTTGTGATCAGTTTGAAAAAAATGACAGCAGAATAATGAGCCAATAACAGTTGCTGCACACTGTGTCAATGTGAGGAAGGTCACATCAGGTTACAGTGCAAGTATGTTATAAGTTTTGCATTTGTTATCAGATTAGCCATTAAGGAATGGTATGATCTATGATCTTGAGGTGTGCAAAATAGACTTTAATCTGTGTCCTTGTAAATTTATAAAGACCAAATCCATAGTAGTTAAGAATAATACATTTTCCACTGAAAAATAATTCTCTGCCTAAGCCTGAAACCCAAGAAACTTAATTTATTTTGGCATATTTACTTCAGCTCTTGTTCTTGTTTTACAGGGTTTCTCGAAGGCCATCAATAGTTTTGTTAAACTGGGTCTAATCAACAGCAAACCCTGTCCCATTCTGCAGCACACTTCATCACCTGTTTCATGGGTAGGAACATTTTTTATTTTCATTTTATTTATTTTTTTTAACTCGTCTTGTCCGACAGCTTAAGCACATTCTTGCTTTGTTTATCTCTGTGTGTGTATGAGTGAGCAAGCATAAGTGACTGTGTATTGTGTGTTTGTCATGAATTGCACTTGGTAACGAGGGCGAGAAAGCACAATGATGCCCCCCAGAAGCTCGAGACAGACAGAGATGGGCCCAGTAGACCTGGGCCATCTAATATACCCCAGGAGCACTGAAGAACCGAGGACACACATCCCAATAACATCTGCATGCCCATCCCATCAGAAGGAAGATGGATACCCAGCCAGAGCCCCACAGCCAAAGGGCAAGAGCCCCAGAGAACCAGAGGCAGCGAGAGCCAGCTCTCTGAAAAGAGCCGAACTTCCTGTCACTAATACCCTGCACTACACGCCTTGAACGACGACACAGCTTTGTTAAGAGCAGTAAGACAGCAGAAAGAGAGGGGCCTGGCCAGTCTTGACAGGTCTCAATTTATAGCTGGCACTCCCACCAGTGGTCAGTCACCACCTGGAGCTTCCATAGCCATGAACACTGAAGAGAAGATAAAAAAAACATTATGAGCACCACCTCCAGGTATGGAGGTGCAAACAAAATCCATCAAACCCAGGTCATAACAACACAGATCCTCGGATCCTCCTCTGAGTGAGGGCGATCGGATACCCCCCAGAGCCTGGGACGCAGCTATTCGGGTCCCGGAACCAACAGCCCAAAAAACTCTTATCTGCAAAAGATACGCAAACAGAACCAAATAAATACAGTAGCAGATAACAAAGGCCCTGGAGCCACATGAAACATCAATGCAGTGATTTCTCAACGCGTGAAATGTCCTTTTACAAAAACAGAAGTGGAGAAGGTTAAGAAAATTGCCTAGCAGAAAAGGATAAGAAAATCAAGATGACAACCTTAATAGGAGCCAAAGAAGAGTTAGGAGATAGAAATCGCGAAAGCGTTCACAGTGATTTCTTCGTTTCTGTCAACAGAAAGAACTCCTCTGTCATCAGATGGGTTTGCCTTCTTCCATCTCCCACGATGCCTATGAACAAGCTGTATATGAACACATTGGGCAGGATGACTTCAGGATGGACACCCTGAGATGGTAAGAGGACAAACGTGATGCAAAACCATTTCTTTTAGCAACCTGAAGAGGAAATGGAGCTCCTTTTGTTTTCAAGATCACAACAAATATTTTCTTAGTACTGTTGGAGAAGGTCATCAACTACCTACTCAACTCTGACAGGGTGGCCATGGATCCTCTAAAAAGTCTTCAAATATCTCAAAAATGAAACTATTTTTCTACTTTTTAAAAAATTGATTTAACCTTTTTTTTTTTTACAAGAAAATCCCATTGAGATTCAAAATCTATTTTACAAGGGAGTCCCGGCCAAGACTGGTAGCAATACACAGAGTATCATTTAAAACAGACATATACAACAACAGTTAACATAGATTTGAATTAAATTAAACTTAAAAAATAAAACACATCTCCATTTAACCCAAATGTCAGTTAAAACACAACCAGACAGTTGTAACTCAAAATCTTTTAAAATTGTAATAAAAACTTTGAAGCCCTTTTTGTTAGTAGAAAGGACTTTAAAAGGACTGCTGTGTAACCAGTTATTTAACACTATTTAAAGACTATGACTGAGTGAGAGCCCACCTGTTTCAGGTATAAAAACGTAGAATGTGATTTTATGTTAATAATTGTTAGGAATAATTAATGACATCAGCTCTGTTGTCCCAAGTGCAGTTCTCACTTTGGTCTCCAAAGAGAGAACAGACTGTGGATCCTGTGAAGCTGCAGGTACCTAATAAACTCAGAATGCTCAAAACAGCACATACAACTTCAACTTATGTTTGTTTTCAAATCAGGATTTGTCTCCATAGGTGAGGCCCACTAGTGGCCTAATAATTTAATAAGCCACTAGTGGGCAAACTAAGCTGCTATTGGGCAATTTCTGTGGTTGCAAAAAGACTTCCAGGAGTCAATGGGAAAACTGCACTCGGGTTTGGCTTTTAAAGGACCAGTGGCCACACTTTCCTGATGAATTTATGGGCCAATTGGGTCATATTGAATAAAAAAATGTAGTCAGTTTTGTAAACAATCTTCATTGTATGCCCATTAGCAATCTATATTGAAAATCTATATATCTATACTGAAAACCTAAAAATCACTTTAACCTACCTTTTCATAAAGGGTTTTTGGTTTCCCCTTATTTGATTTATTTTATTTGGCCAGTGTGAGACCACGAGAAAGTAAATGCTTGTGTCACATGCTCAAATAGTTTCTTGTCCCTATCAGGCTCAGAAAGTGACTATCAGAAGTCGTGACGATAATGCAAAGCTGAAACAATTTCTATTTAGCAGGCATTTCTTCATTTTTTGGGACTAAATTCTTCATAGTACCAATTTAAACAAAATCTTTGGAATTCTATTTGGCTGTGAGCAGATGAGACCGATACTGCTCTTCTGAGTTTACATTGTCACTGTACACAACATCCCAAGAGCAAGGCTGAGGCTGTGTGTCTTCCACACGCTTTTCACTGCCTGCCTAACGAGTATCCGTGAAGTGGTGTAGCATGCACAATCTTCAGTTTAAATTAGCTTTTCCAAGGGTCTCTTCAGACCAAGGCTTCATACCATCATTGTTCTCGCAGTGCTGGCAGTGAAGGGAAGAGGGTCATACTGGCATTGAAATGTAAATTCCTCTGACGGTAAAAGTGAACTGTTGGAAGCATTCCATCTATGTTGTTAAAGGCTAAAAAGCCAATGTGCTTGCAGCTGAAATTGAAAGACTTGTTCATTTATTCAGTTCACCAGTAACCCAGCCACAAAAAGCAAATGCTCATCTCTTTAGATTTAGCCAAGGACATGTGGGCTGCTGCCACAGTGTGTAGAGTAATTTTCTTCAGAGCTTTTAGTATGTTTTTGTAATGGTTACGTTATTGTAAGGAAAATATCTTCCTTTTTGTCTCTGCAGGTTTGGGATGCTTAGCGATGAGCTTGTGCCTCATGCAGAGAGCATTCTGACTGCTCTTTCAAAGCATCTGGAAGCCAAGCTTTCCTTCGGTGAGTTCATTTATCATGGACACTAGAAGAACAAGGCCATTAAATGTGACACCGGGGCATAAACTAATCATTTCTTGCCTGTTGTCAGATAAGGGAGAAAGAGACATGATCATCATGAGAAATGATGTGGGGATTCGCCATCCAACTGGGGAGCTGGAGACCAAACACATCAGTCTGGTGGTGTATGGTGACCCCACTGGCTTCTCAGCCATGGCCAAAACTGTTGGATACCCAGCAGCCATTGCTGCTCGCATGGTTCTTGATGGTTAGTGACATCACTCTGCAAAAATATTCATTGTCATTAGCCTTTTGCTATAAAGAGGATTCCTGGTTCACACTTGTTGGTCCAAACTAGATACGAAGACAACATATGATCAGTTTTTAATATCCTCCAGCACAAAATTGAGCAGGAGGATATTGTCCCATCATAGCAATCGTCCGTCTATCTGTCCGTCCAAGCGTTTGCTGTGAGGTTTTACCTTTACAGCAAACCTTTGTCATTACAAAACCACAAGGAGCTGAGCCATGAAATTTGGCATATGTGATTTTTACTCTTCAAAGTGATGGACTTCCTTGACAATTTGATTAAAAAACAGGAATAAATCAGGCTGTTGGCTATAAATTGCTAATACTACCCAGACACATACAGCGGGGTGGCTGTAGCTCAGGAGGTAGAGCAGGTCACCTAAGATTGGCGGTTCAATTCCTGGCTGCTCCAGGCTGCGTGCCAAAGTATCCTTGGGCAAGATACTGAACCCCAAGTTGCTCTCCAACGCAAATGTGTGTGAATGTTAGAAAATAAGCACTTAGCTTAGTTACACATGGATGTGCTTGTATGAATGGGTGTGATTGGGTAAATGTAAGCGTGTTGTATAAGCGCTTTGAGTGCTCAGATAGAGTAGAAAAGTGCTATATAAGAACTAGTCCATTTACATATGTGAAGTGCTAATGCCAATATGTAATAACTTTTTGTGTCTGTTCTAGGATATGGTTACCAAACACGTATAAACATTAAAGATAATCACAGAATATTACATCACCAAGGGTGACTAAAACGTGTTGTATAAGCGCTTTGATTGCTCAGTCAGAGTAGAAAAGCACTATATAAGAACTAGTCCATTTACCATTTACCATAAAAGTATTTTGATAAAAGTTTAATTAAAATAAGTTTTATTTACATTCAAAATCACAGCAAGCCGTCACCTCAGTGAGCTTGAGCTTGCACCCTACAATAATTACAATTACAATAAATTACAGTATATGAAAGGGCCTCCAAATTAGGGCAAAAATTGTTTTGCAGAAGGTAATATTTTTATTAATCTTAGACAAAAATCCCCATTGCTGGAATATTGGTGGTGGGTCTTGTTATAATTGTCCATTAGTGTCCACTTGTGATTTTTTTTTCTTTTGCATTAATCATTTTTTCGTCAAAGTCAGCCACTGAGCCACTCTCTATACTTTCCTTTTGCAGGTGAAATCAGCACAAAGGGTCTGGTAGTTCCAATGACAAAGGAGGTCTATGGATCAGCACTGGCCCGACTGAAAGAGGAAGGACTACACTTTATTTCGAAGAGTACTCTACAGGAGTAGACCTGAGACACTAAAAAAAAGCAAATAACTGTAAATTCTGTTTTTTGTGTTTTATTTTTTTTGTTTGTTTTGTTTGTTTTGTTTAAACTCCGGGGGAAATGTAGTCAACACTGTACTCTACTTTTCAGTAATCAGCCTTTCAGACTCACCTACCTGCCATTCTGAGTTTATAGGACTGCAACACAGCTGCTGGAGGTGTGCTTGTTTGCTTCCTGATAATAAAAATGAATCCAAAGCATTATAAATCTATCATGTATATTGTTGTAATTTCATCCTTCTTGTATAGGTATTCCCATTGCTGAATAATGTTTCTACCAGCTGATAAATCCAGGAATTTCTATATGTTTGTGTGGTTGTTCTTGCTTTCCATTTCAGGCTTGGTGAATTCATTTCAGTGGA
>VUQJ01044352.1:0-13152 GCA_015108635.1 Andinoacara biseriatus
GTAATCCATTAAAGTAAATGTGAATGTTACTAAGAAATGATCAGACAGGAGGGGGCTTTCAGGGAATACTGTTAAATCTTCAGCTTCTATGCCATATGTCAGGACAAGATCCAGAGTATGATTAAAATGGTGGGTGGGCTCCTTTACATTTTGAGAGAAGCCAATTGAATCTAATAATAGATTAAATGCAGTGTTGAGGCTGTCATTTTCAGCATCTACATGGATGTTAAAATTACCCACTATAATTATTTTATCTGAACTGAGCACTAAATCAGATAAAAAGTCTGAGAAATCAGACAGAAACTCTGAGTAAATGGACAAAACCAAAACCAGGACTCACAAATGAAACCAGCTAATATTCAAAAGTCCAAAAAAGCTGAAAAAAACTGGGTCAGTGATCCATGACCATGACACAGAGGACTAACAGATTCAGATGGAGAAACTCCAGTGTCCCGTTGAATGAGCTGTTATAAAAGAATATAGAAGCTTGTTTCCACCACTGAATTTTTTTTTTTTTAGCTTCTTGATTGGCAGAGCTAAGCTGAAATTTTGAAATATTATCTAAAAAAACTTTTATTTAATAGCTCAAAAATTCAAGAGAATTTCTCAATTTTGAGTTGTTATAGCAGAAATCTATTTCTTTTTGATGTATCTAACTCAAATTTTGACCTATGGATGGCAAAAAAAAAAGCTTTCTTTTTTTCAGTGGTGGAAACAAGCTCCCACAGATATCCAGAGACAAAAAAAACATTTTTTATAAGATGAAGGTGATTTCTAATGCTGTGAAGTTGGGTGTTTCTGCTTCTGGCTGCATTATTTTTTGGTAAGTGGTAACTTTCCTCCTCAAACAAGTTCAGATACGCTCAATTCTTTAACTAAACGGCACCTTAATAGTATCTTATACTAGCTGGAAATACCTCTGGAGTACTTTATGAAAGTAACTGTACTGACATTAAAGATATACTCTTAAGTATGTACAGCAGCATTATTTCCCAACATTTCTGGTTCCACTTTTAAAAACTGAACTATCAAGGCTGCAGATCAACACGCTTTTTTTTAGTGTTAGATGAATAAAGTCCCACATGTTCAAATAGCAGGAACAGCTTCAACACCCATAGAGGTTTATAGTATGTATAAACGTATGTGTCGTTATCATTCATGTGCCCTTGGTAGCTACTTGCATGAATTTAAGTAGATGGGCACAATGCCAGGATTAACAATGCACAGAAAATCACGTTTACTCAGACAATCTATTCCAGATTTATTCAAAGTACAGTCAAGATAACAATAAAAACACATGCTGTTGCAGTATATATAGTATGTTTTTTTAAAAATGCAAGACACAAGATAAGTTCTGCAACAATATTCATGAAATGCATCCACTGAGAGACTTGGAAAAGAAAAATGTCAAAATATAATGCGCTAATGTTCAAATGGTACCACTGAGTATGTGAAGTTTCAGTGTCATATGTTTGGGTTTGAACCCGCAGTGACTAATTTGGTTTAGTTCCTGTTCCAAAGTTCCCTCCAGCAAAAATATCTTCCTTTCCATGCGTTCCATTTTCATTCAGCTGTTTTGCCTAAGAGAGAGTTTTATAACACGCTTTGCTTCTTCCTCTGAAATATTTGCACCGCAGTCATCTTTCTCTTTCCTTTGGAGTTTTTATATTTTTTTGCCAGCTGCTATCACATGATTACACCTGCTAACTCCCTCTTTCACTGGCCATGTTTACTGTTTCACTCTCACACTGTGGCTCCTCTAATAGTCAGAAGCAAAATGCCTCCCCCTCTACCTTTCATAGCTATGCTGAAATCTACTGGGAAAGATACTCAACCTGGTCAATGAGACTACTACTTGAACAAATCCCCCAACATCTCATTCATCTATTGGAGTGTCGTCCCAGCCTGCGGCAGTGACAGGCAAACTGCACAGTGGCACAATTGCTGGCTGAGAACTGAGTCTATGCCATTTTCACCTTCTCTCACCCAGACAATCAATCTCTCCTGACCTCTTGCTCACTCTGGCCTGGAGAAGATGATCCCAGTGGATCATCTTGAGGCGTTGCTGAGCATCTTCAAACAGCTGTTGACAACAGGCGGGTGATCAGAGTGAGAATTGGATCAGAGAGACCTCTGTCTCCTTCCACTGCACATCAGTTTTTACAGCTTCCACACCATTCAAAACGGGAAAAAATTCATGATTTGGTTTAGTAAAACATAAACTAATATTTTAGGAAAAGAGTTGATAATAATTATGACTTTGAGGAACCTAGCCAGACATTTCCGGAGCACTCTTGCCTCCTGGAATTGAACTTGGGTTTTGCATAGTCTTGCCATTTTGTGGAGGTTTTCTCCAGGAGCTTGGGGTTCTCTCGCCATCAAAATATGTTGAGTTAACATTGAATATCTGGACCTGGGGCACACTTGCGAAAAGATTTTAAATCTGATTAATCATTTCTATGCATCTGACACAAGGAACTACAGCTGGACAAGCAGTGATGATATCAGATTCTAATCCAATGTAGAAGATTTTCATTGTGATAGACGGGCAAAATGTCCAGGGTGTATGCTGCCTGTCACACTATGACAGCTAGGGGAACCACTTCTTCAAAATGTGAAGCAGATCACAGACATGTATTACCAACCTGTCACGAATAATGTGTTGCAAAATTTTCCTCTCGCCAGCCGAATTCAGCATGTGCATTGACACAAATGATGGGAACCCTGTGAGCTAGCTGAGGCATGCAATTCAAGCTGCACTGCCTCATAAACACTAACATGGTTCAGTGGGTGAGTAGGCAGCCATATGCTACATGGCCAAAATGCAGCCAGCCTGGGTTAGAGTCTGACCTGTGGCCCATTGCTGTGTGTCTTCCCCCGTCTCTCTCTCTCTCCTCGCTTTCCTGTCCATTTCGCTCTACTGCTATCCAATAAAGGCAAAAATGCCCCCCTCCCGTCATATACAAAGCACACACTCACAGTTTGGCAGTCTGTTTACAGTAAGCAGCAGAATTTCCCATCTCTCCCTCTGACATATCACTGCCTGCTTTTTCAGCCACCTTTATCCTTCAGGGGAGTGTCACCACTCCCTGATTACTGTAATCCTCTGCTGTTACAAGTCAGTCACATCATGCTGCATTATTTGCCATCTACAAGCCAGCAATGCAGACATGTAGGAAACTTGCGTGCATGTGCACATTTGGTCTGCAATGATTCTTTGAGAACAAGTCAACCAAATCATGGGGAATTCTGAAAATAATTTGCTTTAACAAATTCTGCCAAGAGAGGCTGGCCCGAAGAGGTTAGTCTCACAATGTTGATGAAGATTACCCATATTTATTCTACCCCAATCTTTTAAAGTCAGGTTTATAGTGAAGACCTGTAGATATTTTTAAGCTAAAAACACTCAAAATCAGAATCACAAAGGCAACAAATGAGAGAGCTGAGTTTTAGAGTGCCTATTCGAATAGAAATGGAAGCCGTGGTGTGTTGGGGAGTCAAAGGCACAGAGGGGGATAAAAAAAAAGTTACAGAGGATCAGCATGTGGTTATGCTTGTGTTGGAGCAAACGCAGTGCTGGTTTTGAACATGATGTGAAGAGCACATTGTTATTAAAAACAGAGTAGGTTGATTTGAAATATTTATGGAACTCAACACATTTTTTAAAAGCACAGGTTTACCAGTGCATTTGTAGATGAATAAAATGGCAGCACAGAACAAGAAGAGGACAGAAAGCTTTTGATGGTGATAAATTATTTCACAGAGGGTCCAAATGAGTGCACGTTCATTCGTGTCTCTGCGTTTCAGGAGCAGCTGAAGGACTCGAGCAAGCGTTACAGTAGTTACGCTGGAACAAGAAATGATATTCAGCGGTGACCTATCAAATGAAATGATTAAATAAAGCACAGATAAGAGCCATCTTTTCTTTTATTAAATGGTGGTTGAATATTTTCCAGCTGAATATGCATGAGTTTTTTTTTTTCATTTTCACATACACTCATGTAAAAAAGAAAGTGCATCTTCTTTCATTTCTAAGGTTTTACACATCAGGGTACAATGAAAAATAATCTAATGCAAAGCAGTTTTTTTTTAAAAAAGGTATACAACTCAAATAAACAACAACATGTGATATATTACACTTTGTCGTTAATTATTTCACAAAAACAAAGCCAAAATGCAGAAGCAGTGTGTAAAAAACTAAGTAGACCCTCCTTGCTGCTTCCATAGGAATTCAGAGGCCAGGTGCTGCTAATCAAATGCACTTGATTAAAGGCACTGATCATCAGTAAATGTGATCACCTGTGTAAAAGCAGACGTTTTGGCAGTTTGCTGGTCTGGCGGATTCAGTCATGTGTTAACACAGTGACAAAGAGGAAAGACATCAGCAGTGACCTTAGAGAAGCAACCATTGTTGCTGTCCAGGGACATAAGGCCATTTCCAAACAATGTGAAGTCCATCATTCTACAGTGGGAAAGATTATTCACAAGCAAAAAACAATCAAGACACCATCTAAGTCAGACTGCTCAGGGGAACTGCAAAAACCAACCAACCAAACAAACAAACAAACCAAGAGCTACATCTAAGACTTTTACTGGCCTCAGTTAGCGTGTTTGCAAAGTTACATCTGAAGACCTCTGGAACAAAGTCCTTCAAACAGACGAGACCAAACGGGAGACGTTTGGCCATGATTCGCAGCGACACGTTTTGGAGAAAACCAAACACAGCATATCAGCACAAACACCTCATACCAAGTGTCAAGCACAGTGGGGAAGGGGTGATGATTTGGGATTAGTTTGCATACCAAGTGTATTATGTCACATGTTGTTGTATGAGGTTGTATACTTAACTTTAGAAGATGCTAAGGACAAGTTTTTTTTCGTGATGTCCTGATATGTAAAATTGAAAGAGGGTGTACTTTCTTTTTCACATGACTCTACCTGAAACATTTAGTATGAGCACAGAGGCTAAGATAAGTAGTTTATGAGAGGATCTACCAAACTCCAGAGAAAGTCTGAGCTGGGTTGTAGAGACGTTTTTGTATTCACACCTACTAAATCTGGCTCTATAGCATCTTTCTCTACATGTAATTTTTTTTACTTTATCAAAAATCTTTGTATCAGTAACCCCAGACCACGATCCATCTCTATTCTAATCTTGATTTTCAGGTTTGAAATATTTATTGTGTCATTATTTTAATTGTCTCCCCGGCACAGTTATTGTAAGTGGTTTACTGAAAGGAGCACCTGCTTGTGCATGAGAGCTCTCAGCAATCTCTCTGCAGTAAGTGAGTGTACCATAAAATAATGTTGTTCAACAACATGTTCGACAATATTGTGAGACATGAAGTGTGGCTGCTGCGCTCTTACCACAGTTGCAATCAGGAAGCATTTTTAAACCAAGCTAAAAACCAAACTTTAAAATGCAGCACTTAAATTAGTTTATTGACTTATTAAACCTGGCTATGTACTGAAATCTGTCAGCCAAGTTCCCGAGCTTGGAGAGAGCCTAGTCCAAAACTAATAGAAAAATCCAATGCAGATCTCTACTGGAAAAACTTTTAGTCCAAGACTGACTTAATCCATATCTGGGAAACTGTCCCTGACAGAGAGGAAGGACCTTATTTAACTTTTTCTTTACTGCAGTGGACTAATGCAGTATATTTACACTGCATGTTGGTTTGGGTAAAACCAAAAAACAGAACAAAAAAAACCAATACAATTCAGTGGAAATCTTTGATTTAAAGATTAAAATCTGAGGACTATACACTGTTAATAATTTAAGCCCCTGGCAGTACAGCTACAGTGGCCTCCTCATCAACTCTTGCCTATATAATCAGTAGCTCTTCCCACTCCAGAAAATACAAATGATCTTATAGCAGCGCTTAATCTATTATTCAGAGGCAACTGTAGTAAGTTAACGGTGGGGGGAAAAAAAAAAACTAGTTATAATAAGAAACCAATCCTAATCTCAAACTGCTTAAAATCAACACATCTTTCAAACATCTGCCAAACAACACTTGGCATACTCCCTCAGTAACTTGACCATAAAAGAAGTCTAAAAAGGCCTGATCTGGTTTTGCACTTTCTGGGTCCAAACCACAGGAAGTGAGGTCTGGATGAGAGGTGCGAAACAGAAATAAATTAAACACATGCACATCTTAAAGCTCGCTTGCAAGCACTGTGTGTTTTGTGTTTACTGCTGCACGCCTGAACGTAGCTTTATTACTTCCACAGTTAAATAGGCCGATTAAAATGTATATCTGCTTTATATAACACAAAATATTCAGCCCTGCTGCTGCTGCATGTGCACACTGACAAACAGGCCAAAATGCTGCATCACGGCTGCTCGCAATAACAAGTCCCAATGTCCCCCCTGAGTATAGATAATGGGCGCATGATGCCAACAAATAGAGTGAGGAGCTGGTGAAAAACTTCTTTGTGATTCCTGGTGAATCAAAACATTATCTAAAACTTCTATTTTTTTAAAAAAGGCAAATATAGCAAAAGTTTGTGGTTTTCTAAATATTAGACTCTTGTGCAGCTGCTGAAACACTAATTAAAGTTGTTCATCCTGCCCTCGTTCAGAACTCTGTGCCTGCACGCCAGACTGGGGAAACCATTTCTTTATGTGGCTCATTTTGAGTCGAAACACAAAGGATCTTTTTGCAAGTTCTCAGAAATTTTATATATTATTTCTCTGTAGCTGAAAAGGACTAAAAGTCCCTTTTACACAGCATATGTTTTGGATTATTATGTTATTAAAATCACAGGTAAATAAAATGCAGATTATCACTGGACTCCATTTAGATGACAGTATTAAAGATATCCCCTTTAGAGAGGTGATGATGTTCAGTGTCCCTATAGCCTGTTTTGGCAACCGGACTGCCAGGCTTCTCTATCCACAAAGCACCAAACCCCAACGACCCCTCCTGCAGGTGGTGGGCTCACGGGGGGGGGGGTGTCCATGTGGCTCAGGCTAAGCCTTAGATAAGGCCACCCACCCTGGGCCTGGCTCAGGTAACCCTATCCTGGGCAGGGTAAACTCATCCCTTGGTCTTCCCTTCATAGAGGTTTTCTGAATATCTCTCACTCCTACCCCTCACCCAGGATATGTTTGCCTTGGGAGACCCTACCAGGGGTAACTTGCTCCTCACAATATAGCTTCTGGCATCACATAGGCACACAAACCCCAGATCCTAGTTGGGCATCTCGATCCGAGTTCTGCATCTGACTAGGATGCCTCCTAGGTGACGTTCTTTAGGGATGTTCTACCGGGAGGAGACCTCGTGGCATACCCACAACACTGGAGAGAATAGATCTCTCAGCTGGCTTGGGAAGCCTTGATGTCCCCTTGGAAGAACTATAGGAGATTGCTGTCCCTGCAATCCACACCTGGATAAGTGGTGATGGATGGATGAACAATGTTTCTCCTTTAAATGTGTCACTTTGAGTATTCAAATGTCTATTATCTATGCCAGCATACATAATATCAGGACCTGAAAACCAAAGCGCTAAAGTCAAATTGAGCCAACATCTCTTTTTAAAACCCTGTAGGAGTTTGGAGTTGCATAACTTTAAACATGAAGTGCAAACTACAGTCAAGAACTACAAACTTCTAGTCAGCAGGAGAAAACATATCATTTTACAGTCAAAGGCATATCTGCCAAGTCTGCCCATGAGTTTGGAGATTATTGCATGTGCCATGAGCCAGGACAGTGTGCTACCAACCCACCTCCCAGCAGCCAAGTTTTAATTAGTTCATACCACTTCTCGTTTTAGTCTCTCACCAGGAGCCAAGTACACAAAGTACAAGCGACACAAAGTTGTCCTCCAGACAGAAGGAGGATGTAAATGTAATTGTGATGACTTACTGGGTCCGTCCACAGCTTAACTGGCTGCACATGTGCTTTTTCTACTATTTGAAAAAGGCCTAATTCAGTTATTTTTGAGACATAAATTATATGTTCATGAAGAATAAATATTATGGCCTTAGGGCCCCTTTGAGGAGGATCTTTTTTATATTTAGCCAATTCTTTCATATATACAGTCGTGAAAAATAAAGCACACCTTTCATGCTTCTATAGGAATTAAGATGGTAAGTAGCAGTCAGGTGCTGCTAATCAAATGCCAGGTTGCTGGTCCGGAGCATTCAGGTGTGTGTGTTAACAAAATGCCACAGTCATCCTCTGTATACCAAAGTATTCTAGTGTCAAATGTGAGGCCATCTGTCAGACAGCAAAAGGCCAAAAACTGGATCCTTCAACAAGTTCTCATCAACCAGACTGAGGCGGGACCTTAAGAGAGCTGTGCACAAACGAATGCATGCAGAGACCTTAAGGCAGATACTTAAAACCCAAAGTGACAATGAAAGCAGTTCAACTGATGGAGATGAGTGTACTTAACTTGTTTTTGCATTAAAATGATCAGCAAGTATAATTAATTACATAAATAAGTATCCCCGTTTAAACTACAGTATAATGGGGTCATAAATTGCCTTTCTTGGTCATTTTAGTTGCTAAAACAGCTTGGTGAATACATCAATCAGTTCTTTGTCATAACAATGCTTCTAGGCAATACATTTTATACTGTTGGAAAGCCTGTTTATTTCCTCTTAAATGGTGCCACATTTGTAAGAAAAATGCATTTGTGGGTTGAGCAGCAGAGTCGAGTATGTGGGTTGCACCCATGAAAAACTTGCCAGATCTTCTCTTCCGATGCCAAACAGCTTATTCTGCTACTGAGTCTTGTTTGGTGGTGTTTATTGGATTGAATGATTGAAGTCTGAAGAAACTAGACATATTGGCAATTTAACAATTTATTCATTTAACAAGCAGAGGCCTCGGTAGCATGCGGAAAAACCAAACACAGCCACAACAGCCTGCCACCTCCTCCTTCTCATGCTGGTCACCAGCTTGGTCACACACTGCTGTGGGATGGCATCCCATTCTTTAACCAGCTCAAAACAAGAGTCAATAGCAGAAGAAGAAAAAAAAACTGTTTGGCTTTGGCAGAGAAGATTTGGTACAGATTTAGTATGCATTTATAGTGAAGAGGACTATGTTATGTGGCGACTGGACCACCTTGATATTTTTAATATGTTAGAGTATTGGCTGAGGGTAATACCAGCTCACAGAAAATAAATCCACCCAGAGTACATTGGACAGGAGACTATATGAACCCTGCCAAATGCGTAGATTGATGGGAAACTATGAATGAAAAGCTCTTACTGCCACCTAGTGGAGAGCAGTGTAACTTCTTTTTTTTCTTTATTATATTCCTGCAGCACAAAGATCCATACATTCTCCTAACCACCTATTCAGGGTGCCAAAGGAAGAATATGCCAGAGTTTTTCCCAAATAGGAAACAGATTTTTTTGTCCTTCCCCCATAGGAAATTCACCACAACTGTGGTGAAAATATTTTAAGCATTTTGGGGGTTTAAGTTACTCAAGCATAAAATACACTTTTTACAAAATGGCCTGAAATAACAATAAATGTCTGTCAGGTAAGGCAGCATACCTGTGGTCTAATCATCCCCCAAAGCCCCATTTTGAGCCAGACCTTCATGCAGCCCATGGAAAGCTGAGGTTTGAACCCACTGCCGCCTCCCCCCAAAAAGCAGAAGACATGATACAAAACTGGTTGTTAGGTCATATTTTATTTTGAAAGGATCGTCTAAGGTTATATGCGGTTTATAAAAGTTAGGCTTAGGGTTTATCTGCACATCATCTACTGCTGCTAATGTTTATGCACACAAGGCTTAATGAGGTCCATGCACATTTACCAACAACTAACATTTCACACTTTACATTCTTTGCTTGCACTCATTATGTGTTTTTTAAATGTTAAATCCTACACGACTAGCATTTTACACAATCATGGATCCTGTAGCACATTCTCCCTCTTGTGCACACTTCTCACGTGTCTGCCGAGAGACTCCATCCATTTGAAGGATTTACCACAGTAATTACACACAAAGTGTTTCCCCTCTGTGTGGATCGTCTGGTGTCTGTTCAGAGCGCTCGTCGTGATGAAGGTCTTGCTGCATATTTCACACCTGTACGGCCTCTCTCCCGTGTGCGTCCTGATGTGAGCTGCCAGGTGGGAGCAGTTACTGAAGCGTTTTTCACAGATCGAGCAGCTGTAGGGTTTGTCTTTGCCCTCCTCATTGCTGTGGTGGTGGAGGTGGTGGTAATGGTGGAAATGTAAGGCTTGGTCCTGCAGGCTGGCTTTCAGACTGGAAGGGGAAGTGATGAAGTCTTTGATGTCGGACTCGAGAGCTTCGAGCTGCTCTGCATCGTGACCCATCCAGAAGTCCCTGTGGCTCTTCTGCTGCTCCTCCTTTTTGACCTCTGAGGTCTCTGGATGTTCCTGATCCATCTGCTCCATGCTGCTGCCTCCGTCCTCCTCCTCCTCCTCGCACTGCTCGGGCTCGGGATCGGGATCAGAAGCATCCACCGCAGGTTCTGACTGAAGAGGAGGAGGAGAAGGGTGGTGGTGGTGATGGGTGTGCTGCAGCAGCTGGGCTGCAAGACATGTGTCTGACGGGGGCTCTGTGTAAAAGACAATAGACACTAGTTATTCATTTTTAGCTGAAAATATATCAAAGATAACGAAACGCTGCGCTGGTTTGGCTACAAAGCGGATTTAATTCAAACCTACCTGACTTGAGAAGCTTCAGCTCCAACCTGAGACGGCTGATTTCCAGATCTTTTGAACGACAAAGCTCCTCTTTGTATTCAGCTATTGTCTTTTCAACCGCTCCAAATATCTCCTCCGCCGCCGCCGTCAGTCGATCGCTCAGAAAAGCTTTTAGTGACAGCATTTTGGACATTTTTACAGGAAATTACGAGCCTTCAGTTGCTCCTGAACACGTATTTGTGCGGGTCCGTGAACGTCACGCTTGGATTGTAAACACGGACCTGAAACCAGTGACGTGAGAAATTTTCAAAATGAGTCAGCAGCGCCGCCTTCAGGTGTGGAGGACAAACATAAATTCAAAAGAAAAACATCAGGGCCTGACAGGGCCTTTACTGTCAAAAGAGCCATTTTGAGCAATTTTTGAAAATATGTTTGGACCTTGTAATGAAGTTAGCACAGCCTATAATTGCTAACATTATTAACAATTAAAATATTTTTTTACCACTTTATTGCTCATTCTTTTTTATAATGAACTGCTCAAATGATTAAAGGAAGATTTTGTAAACACATCAAAGCTCAATGGGTAAAAAAAAAAAGTCATGTTGGATATCTATGTGGATATGGATTGGGTAATGTGTTAGGAAGGAAAGGATGCCATATTGTTTAATGGAAATGAAAATTATCAGCCTACAGAGGGGCTGAATTCAAAGACACCCAGAAAATCAAAGTGAAAAAATGATGTGGCAGGCTTGTCCATTTTGATGAAATTTCATTGCAGCAATTCAAAATAGTACTCAGTAGTTTGCATGCCCCCTCGTGTCCTTGTATGCATGCCTGACAATGTTGGAGCATGCTCTTAATGAGATGATGGATGATGTCCTGGGGGATCTTCTCCCAGATCTTGACCAGGGCATCACTGAGTTCCTGGACAGCCTGAGGTCCAACCTGGCAGCGTCAGATGGACAGAAACATAATTTCCCAGAGGTGTTCTATTGGATTTAGGTCAGGTGAGCATTGTGGGTAAGTCAATGATATACATTTCTTCACCTTCCAGGAACTGCCTGCATACTCTCGTCACATGAGGCCAGCCATAGTCATGCACCAGGAGGAACCCAGGACCCACTGCACCAGCATAGGGTCTGACAGTGAGTCCAAGGATTTCATTCTGATACCTAACGGCAGTCAGGGTGCCGTTGCCTAGGCTGTAAAGGTCTGTGCGCCCCTATATGAATATGTCTCCCCAGACAATCACTGACCCACCACCAAACCAGTCAAGCTGAACGATGTTACAGGCAGCATAACGTTCTCCACGGGTTCTCCAGACCCTTCCACATCTGTCACATGTGCTCATAGTGAACCTGCTCTCATCTGTGAAAAGCACACAGTGCCAGTGGCTGACCTGCTAATTCTGTTATTCTATAGCAAATGCCAGTTGGGCTCCATGGTGCTGGGCAGTGAGCACAGAGCCCACTAGAGGACACTGAATACTCAGGTCACCCTCATGAAGTCTGTAGTGCTAATTCTGTTCCTCCTTACGCAAATAATCAGATACCAATCCTGCTGATGGGTCAAGAACCTTCTATGGCCCTGTCCAGCTCTTCTACAGTAACTGTCTCCTGGAATCTCCTCCATGCTCTTGAGACTGTGCTGGGAGTCTGGCAATGACACGCATTGATGTGCCATTCTGGAGGAGTTGGATGACCTGTGTGACATCTGCACCCTCTCCCAGGGCAGTGGTTTAAATGTTGTACATAATCCTTTATGTATTTTTTTTCCTCACCATACAGACCTGTTCAGCTTAGTTTTGACTGTTTATTCTTGTTTTTTGCTGTTTCTTTGATAGCTTTTTTTTTCAGCCTAAAGGTGTCCACCCTCACTTGCATTGGCACTCTTTGGACCACATGAGTTTCAGTGAACAGCTACTAAATGCAAGTTCAACACTTGGAATCTGCTCTGATATTTTATCTGCTCAATTTCTCACGGAATAATGAAACACCCTCAGCTGGCTATAAAACTGCCCGTTAGGCAATTGTCCAATTAATTTAACCCTCTAAAATTCAAACCTGGGGAATTGTGTATAAAAATGTAATTTCTGAACAGTTAATACTTTTATTAAACCCTGAATTAAGTCTGGATTTCAGTCACATCTTGCTTGATTTAAAATCCACTGTGGTGACGTGCAGAGGCAGAACTACAAAATAAAGGTGCTATTGTCCAAAAACATATGGCTTCAACAGTACATGAACATACATCTCACTGATATTTATGGTGTCCCAGAAGAGATTTATCCCTGCCTCATATGTACTGAGCCCCTGCAGAGCATTTTAGAGAGTAGCATAAAAATTGGGTCCAAAAATGACCTCATGGAGGCCTCCTGAGAGTGATTAGTGGTTGGATTGAAGCCTCTTTACAGTAAACAAGTTGTCATGAGTGAAGTACTCCATGTGCTTTAGCTTGTATTTATTTTAAATAGTCAAACAATAATTTCTCCATGCAAAACTAACTGGCAGAG
>VUQJ01044352.1:13172-27994 GCA_015108635.1 Andinoacara biseriatus
GCCCGAAACGCCCCCCCCCCCCCCCCCCCCCCCCCCCTTCATAAACCTTTCACTGCCGTGTCTGTTTTAGTTCAGCGCTGGGATTTAAAAATAGCACTCCTATGCTTCTCTGCATGGGATTGTGCTAGCAGGTCACTCCTGTAACACGATACTCGCCCTCCATTTTGAGAATACTACTGGGATTACTTTTGTGTGCATGTGGACACACAGCAGCCTCAAGTGCAGCCTGTGAAAATGAGACAAGACACTGAAAGAGTCTCTAAACAGTTTATTATGTTTCCTTACAGCTTTCCTGCCCTTATACCCGTCAGCTGTGACACAATATGATTAACATGTAATAAATTGACACTTTACCATCGGCGGGACAACCAATGAGAGAATGGATCATGCAAAACCAGAGGGAGATAGAAGCCACAGAAATCATAATTGCACAAAAGAGACACCAGAAAAAGACAAGCGACATGAGCGGTCACACTTTTACGCAAAAAAAAAAAGTTCATGAACTTTTAGTAAAGGTGTGGACTGCCCGCCCACCTCAAGGTATAATCGTCAGCGTGAGCACTTGGTGTTGTAGTTGGTATGCACAGACTATTCTCAGTGGATTTAACTTTCATCAGTGCAGTACAGTATATGTGTGTGTGTGTCAGCCTGTCCCTTTTCTTTGTTACAAAATATATCCCTAAAAATAAAGGAAAAGGAGGGAATGACATCACACAAATACTCTGAATGAAAAAGGGGAAGAGGACTAAGTGCTGAGCGTGAGGGATGAAGAACTGGGCCGTCTAAATGGAGTTTGACTCTAATCCAGTCACATTGCAGCTGCCCATATTTTATGCCTTGGCGTTGATGATGTCGACAAACTCTGGCTTCAAGGAAGCTCCGCCCACAAGGAAACCATCAACGTCTTTCTGGGAGGCAAGTTCTTTGCAGGTAGCACCAGTCACAGAACCTGAGAAGAAGCAGCAATACGTAAGAGATCCACGTGGAACTCAAAGAAAAACAGCTACCCAGCGCCGCACTGACCTCCGTAGATGATCCTCACAGAGTTGGCTACAGCCTCGGATACGTTGGTCTTCAGCCACTCCCTCAGTTTCTCATGAACTTCCTGAGCCTGAGAAATCACACAGCAGACTTTATGTTGCAGACTCTAATCACAGTAAGTTGATATTCAGCGATTTCTAATATTTACCTGCTGTGGGGAGGCAGTCTTCCCAGTGCCAATGGCCCACACAGGCTCGTAGGCGAGCACGACCTTGCTCCAGTCCTTCACATTGTCTGTGAAAGAGATGTGATAAAACTATATTTCAAAAGACTTCAGATTTCCACACTGCAGCTTGCACAAACATGTACAGGAATGTGTGTTACAACATTTCAGTTCATGTTGGTGTGAAACCTGTGAGCCGCGTACCTGCGATGACCTTGGTCTGAGCAAAGACGACCTTCTCTGTGATGCCTCCCTCCCTCTCATCCAGCTTCTCACCAATGCAGGCGATCACACCGAGGCCGCTCTCCAGCGCATGAGCCGTCTTCTGACCAATCAGCTAACACAGGAGGCAGTGACACATACTTATTCTATTTTACTTGATTTGAGGAAATAAATGCACATGTACAAATCTGAACGAACACAACAACAGCAAACCATCCACGTTACCTCATCACTCTCTCCAAAGACGTGGCGCCTCTCAGAGTGTCCCAGGATCACCCAGTTCACACCACAGTCCTTGATCATCGCAGGGCTGGAAGATGAGATTATCACACAGTGAACACAAATTCATAATTTGCTGCTCTCAGACAGCATTACAACTCCCGAGTCATAACATGAATTTCACTGTGACGGATGTTTTCCCCCTCCTTGACTGAAGGTGGCGCTGGTCGCATACAAGAGATGGACACAGCAATCTTGCTGTCAAACGTTAAAGCCTCAACTTGAGCATTTTAGCCATTGCCATCTTGGATTTTGTGGCTCTGACAGAAACGAGCATGCTCAAATGGTGGTGACTTGTCAGTGTCAAAGTAGGCCAGTCCTAAACCACACCCTGTTTTATCATCCGTTTCCATGTAAATGTGGCTATCACATTAAGCCCATGCTGAGATAAATAAAATTTGAAACTAGCAATCGAGACAGAAATTAATTAGTAAATTGTTTGAGGTCACAGAGCAAGCAAGCAGAAAAGTCATTTTCGCAGACTTCAAGAGTTGTCGCCCTCTGCTGGCCATTATAAAGGCTGCAGGGTTACAGTGCTTTAAGCACTGGATTCACTCTTTACACTCAGAAGCTCCACCCACCTTCAGTCCATGCTTGCAGGTAGCAGCTGATTGGACTGGAAACTGATGCAGCATTTTTTTATTTTTAATTTTTAAACTGACACTGGTTTAATTGTGCCCATTTTCAAACAGATGGCTGCAAACTGTCAAGTTATTAGCACAGTTTGTGCTAGTAGATTGATAAGATTTAAAAGCAATCCTGGTAGATGTGGAGATGAAAAAACTGTGCAGGAGGTGATTTTGTTAATAATCTAGACTGATCGCTTACTTTGACCATGCTCACCGTGACACATGTTCTACAGTTGCTGATAAATCAACCCAGCTGAAAGTGAAGAAAGGCAGGGATTCACTATGTAACTGTGGTTTTCCCTAAACCAGGAATTAGATACCTCTGGATTTTGAGAGTGTGAAATCAAACACCAGCAGAATAAACTGAATTGTGCACCTGATCTCCCCAGTGAAGGCACCCTTGGGAACTTTGTAGCAGTTCTGAGCAGCCACGCCAAACTTGGGGTCCAGCTTGGACCTGGCGAAGTCCAGGTAGATTGATGGAGAGCCGCACACCACCTCTATTAAAAGGAGGGAGAAAAAAATGCTTAGAGTACAGTAAATTTTATTTTTTCAGGACTCAAACACAGTTACTGCTAAAACTAAATATTAAAATATTTATGGCCATCTTAACATCGATCAAGTAGCCAAAGTTTGCAGGTTTCCTTGTGGTACCTCAAAGAAGCAGTAGTGATGCTGGTGTGACGGGCAAACAATAAGCAGCATCTTTTCACAGTAATGTAGCTTTTGTGCTTAGGAAAATGTAGGAGAAGGCAAAAACTGTATCTAGACTGACAGCATCCCCAGTACTAGTTTCATACTTGCATTGTTAGAGTTCAGCCAGCCTGAACTGCTGCTAAAGACCACACGGCTTTCCATGCGGCACTACAGGGATTAAAAGGTTGCACAGAATCCATTTTTAAAAATCAATGATGCGAGAGCTTAATGGTCACGGAAGCCAAAATGTCCTTGTTCTCAAACAAACTGGACAAAAAAAGCTTTAATTCAAAGGTTTTCCAGTGTTCAAATGGTAAAGATTCAGGAATTCTTGTAGCAGTAAAATAAAAACTACAGAAAGCACCAGTTCAATATAACCTACAACTGGCTCCCTGAGCCTGGTTCTGCTGGAGGTTTCTTCCTGTTAAAAGGGAGTTTTTCCTTCCCACCGTCGCCAAGTGCTTGCTCATAGGAGGTCGTTTGACTGTTGAGTGTTTTTCTCTGCAGTATTGTTGGGTCTTTACCTTACAATACAAAGCGCCTTGAGGCGACTGTTTGTTGTGAATTGGCGCTGTATAAATAAAATTGAATTGAATTTGTAGTAACTACAGCCTGCAGCACTCAGGCAGAGTACAGTAAAGTTAAGACACTGACATTCACATTGTAACTATATCTTTGGGGTTGCAGGAGTCTATATTAAACACTGCCTGTTATTATTGGTTTGGCAAAGGTCAGTCAGGTCTCACTGCGGTAAAGGTCTGAGTTCAGCCTCCAAAAGGTCGCCAACCACGGCTGCATTCTGCAGAGGTCAGAGACAACCCGTGCACCCGAGTTCAGGGGGTTAAAGAGAAGAGCCAGACTTTAAATATCCAAAAGGAAGAAAGTCAGTTTGAGGATGAAACAGGTGAACTCTGACTTTAGAGGGGACATCAGGGAAAAGCCAGATTCAGTTTCAGTACTGCACTTAAAAGGGGGAGGATTCATTAAAGGGAGCAAGGTCCAAGAATACTCTGAACAGACTTCAGTCCTGAACACTCAGGCCTGGAGTGGTGCACACAACATTGCAGTTGCATAACACCAACACACAGGAGGAGCTAAACTGATGGCCGGATGACAGCAGAAAACAGACCTGGACACATTCAACGCTCCCGACTGTCTTCAGAGTGTCTGCACTTAAAAAAATAAAATAAAACAAAAATAATCGGCGAGTATAGTGTGCTAATGAAAAGGAAGCTACTGCTTCTGTCTGGTTCGTCTGCAGGAAGCAGACAGCAACAGGGCAGCTGTCTTCTGCTGCATTCAGGAAGCGCTGGGGGAAAAAAAATCGGAGCCTACACTGTCACGTGTGAAGAACAGAACGAACTCGATCATCAGTTTTTGACCTGGCTTTCTGTGTTGTTTAAACCTTAAGCTGCGTAGCTGCTGAATAACTCAACCCAATACGCTCATGAGTGAGCAGCACCATTAACGACCAGCCTGCCTTGAATGCATCCTGCACTTTCACAGCAGAGGCAGAACCGCTCCGCTGGGCTACGTGCCGCTGCAAACGCACACCCGCCACCGACATGAATGGAAAAAGCCATTCGAGCTTCCCTCATCTGAGCTCCGGCACGTCTACCAGCACGGGGTCAAGCGTTAGCGCGGATTAACAGAATCTCACACTAAACCTGACTTTATTAAGCACAAACTGATGCAGACAGATGCTCCTGGCGCCAACAGTGATTGATTTTATTGAATGAAACTGTCATTTTGCTTGTGGATGGTCATTCAGCTGTGACACAAACACGCTGAGAAAGGGTTACATTAACGTAAAATGTGGAAACAAGTGGCTAAAATGGTGAAGCTCCGAGAGGATACATGGTGGAAAAAACACATACCGACATTTGGGTCCACCTTGGCTCCGTTCAGGGTCTGGATGAGTTCCCCAAGGCTTTTCTTGTCGCCGTTCATCTTCCAGTTCCCACCAACGAAGAATTTCCTGGTCATGTTTGCGGTTTTTGGGGGGGACGTTTGCTGATGAGTAAGCGGGTACCAAAAGCCCACCGGTATCCTTCTCGTCTGGGGTAAGAGAGCGTTCGTAAATGGGTAGCTAGGGGTATTTATAGACGCGGGTTTAACCCCTCCCCTTCCTCAATACCATTGGTTCATGCTGGTACGCCCGTAAAACACGTTTTCTCCTCATTTTGAGGAAGAGGGGAATGTCATGCTCCGTTCAAGTGCTGTGGGAAAAATTCGTTCTCTCAACCTGGTCGAGAGGTTTTTAGTTTAATGTAATTATTTCAGTTTATTCTGAATGTTCAGTTTTAGTTTACTTAAGAAGAAGAAACAGCCTTTATTGTCCCACAGAGGGGAAATTAAGGTGTAACAGAAGCCACAGATATAAATAAATTTTACATTGTTGAAAAATAATAATAATAATAATAATAATAATAATACCAGTTATGCCATATATATATATATATATATATATATATATATATATATGTGTGTGTGTGTGTGTGTGTGTGTGTGTGTGTGTGTGTGTGTGTGTGTGTGTGTCCCCTCTACTGTTCTGCTTAGACCTGAACCCCCTCAGCCAGACCATTAACAAGACTGGCTACGGATACAGGCTACGGAATAGCACAAATCATTCAGCCATCTCCTCTACATGGATGGAGTGAATGAGATATCAATTCACACACCAACACAATCTACAGCAATGACACTGAATGTTATTTGGTCTGGACAAGGTCAGATGGTGGTCGGAGGGAAGGTAGTCAGAACTGAGGGGATTGCACTACCAGAAGGCAACATTGCAGACACAACAACAAGTACCTTGGAATCCCACAGGCAAATTGGAACCGTGAAGAGTCCACTAGGAAAGCTGCAACTGCCATGTACCTGCAGAGACTAAGGCAAGTCCTGAGGAGTGAAGGTTTTCCTTGTTTTAGGTTTTCACATGTTCTTTGAACAACAAGAATGAAAACAAGACAAGGGAAATGAGGAGTCTTTTTCTTAATTTAATATAATAAGAGCCATTTCCAAAACAGATTACAGGTTAACCCGGGTGGCACTGCCTAGCATTGCCAGCATCTTGCTGCTGGGGTGCATGTAGTACACACACCGTCTTCTCTCAGGGCAGGTTTCTTATAGTCAAAACGTATCTATGTTGGTTACGTCACATACAGAACAGAGCACTAAGACTGACTACATGTTTTTGTCAGGGTTTCATAGTTGAAGCTTATCTATGTTGAATTACATCATGTACATAACAATGTGCAATAGAGAGAAGATTCCAGTTGCTGAGGCGCCCAAGATCGACCTCCAAGTCTTCTTTCACAGGCATACATTCCAGATGGCACCAACCTTGGTGATTATCTAAACAACTTGAGCTCACATGGGGAAATATATATGTTAAAGTTCACATGGGCATTAAATCATTAAAATGATTAATTTATTGATTAGCTTCAATCCTTCAGGAGTCAGCTGGGAAGAACAAGTTCCAGGCAATCAACACCTACAGAGTGTCAGATACTCTGCTAGGATAATAACCTGGCCAAAGGTGGAGATAGATGGTAAATGGACTAGTTCTTGTATGGTGCATTTCTACTCTGTCTGAGCACTCAAAGCACTTATACAACATGTTTACATTCACCCATTCATACAAGCACTTCCATGAGTAAGTAAGCCAAGTGCTTATTGTCTAACATTCACACACATTCACACTCCAACGCTTGCATTGGAGAGCAATTTGGGATTCAGTATCTTGCCCAAGGATACCTTGGCATGCATCTGACCTTCCGATCAGTAGGTGACCTGCTCTACCTCCTGAGCTACAGCCACCCACTGACATCAAGACAAGAAAGCTCCTTACTATGCATGGAGGGTTTCACCCAAAATCCAGAACTCTGAGACTGTAAGCGGAAGGAGGGAGGAGGCTGAGGTCTAGTGAGGACTATCCTGGATGGAAGATGGCTACAAATGATAGTGTGCTTTGTGAATACCTCAGGCAGCAGAAACCCAAGAAAAAACAGGCCCTTGTAAGGCATGTACCACTAGCAGATAGAAATGGTGGCTGATATAGAAAAATCCTACCAATGGCTGGAAAAAGCTGGGCTGAAAGACAGCACAGGAACAAGCTCTAAGCACAAAATCAAGAAAGGCTGGGGACTATCACAGAAGGCAAGACCTCAGGTGCAGGCTGCGCAGAAATGCCTCTGAGACACACCGGCGCATAACAGAAACCTGCTAGCAACAAGGACACTAAAGAGAACAACCAAAAAGACAAAACCACAGTATCAAAATACAAGACACAAAAGAACAAAACAATTTTTTGCCAAGTGCATAAACCAAGTCTAGTTTTAACATTGAACATTTATGGGTGGCTTTGCTTTATGACAAGCCTTGTAGACAAATTTCTAAGAACAATGATTCCTAACAATTGGAGCAAAATTTTAAGTACTATAACACCAGGCACAGATACTTTTGTTATGGTGTTCTAATGTAGCCTTCAAATAAATTTTCAGAAACTATAAAAACATAGAAAAATACAGTCATAATATATATATATATATCTATACATATGTGCTCAAAATACCCACGGAAACTCTTTTAAATTATACTTTGTAAGCAAAATAATTGTACTTTATTCATTTTTATGTTTTTTTTGCCCCCGCCAATCAAAATGTGGCTGTACTATGTCGTCACGAAAAGGGTGGAACCTGCGCCACCATGGCCAATCAAACAGCGGATCGTCACGACTCTCAGCCAGAGATCATACTTACGTACACATTATGGATGTCAATCGGTGATATTAAAGTGTTGCGGATCACGTAGTTTTATAAGAGCACTCAGATGAAAGTTAGGCTCAGATTATAGATTTTAGTGAAATAACACAAACCAGCAGTGCTGTATGGACTTCCTCTGAAACTACAAAATAAATTATATCATCCAAGACCTCAGATCATTTCAAAGCCTTTTAGATTTGATTTGATTAGATTAGATTAGATAAAACTTTATTAATCCCTTTAGGAAGATGCTGTTGGGGAAATTAAATTTAAATACATTTACTGTGCACTTTATTAGGTACATGTTGCCAGTACCCCTTGAATTCTTCATGGCACAGACATGACACAACAAGGTGCTGTAAACATTCAGAGATTTCGGTCCATACTGACATGATAGACACACAGCTGCTGCAGATGTGTAAGTCCCGTTCCACCACATCTCAAAGGTGCGCCGCTGGATTGAGATCTGGTGCCTGTGGAGGCCGTCTGAGTGCAGTAAACTCACTGTGATGTTCAAAGAGCAGTTTGAAATGATCTTAGGTTTGTGACATAAAGAGAATGTTATGGGGATAAAGCGGGGTGGAGGAGAAAGATTGATTGATTGCCGCGAACCTTAAACGGAACCGTCAAAAGAAGCAGTTACTGTTTTTAGTCTTGCTGTGATACAATTTCGGTACTGTTGACTCTGTTCACAGGCTTACGGTACCTTACTATCTACTCGTTTCATGACGATCAGGCATTTTATTGGCTGTAACGACACAGATCCCGCCTACATCATGACGTTTTGTAAAGGAATGTTGTGATTGGCGGATATTCAGGCCAGGTTTAGAAGATTTGCATATCCGGCATGCACAGCGCTAAAAGTGAGTTTTTATACACATAAAGAGTACTTCTCAAGGGTTTTGAGCGGGTATTCCTAATGTATATGTACATACATATATGGAGACTGCATATTTTGATATGTTTTCATAATTTCTGACATTGTGTTCGGCCGTTGCAGGGTAACACCATAAGAACAGTATCTGTGCCTGGTGCTCTAGTACTCATAAGTTTTCGGCATACAAGCAGGAATCTTTGCTCTTAGAAATTTGTCCAGAAGGTTTCTCATAAAGAGAAGCCCACAACTTGTTTAATAACAAAAATCTTGAAAACGTAACAAGAGAATTAACCATCAAATGGGTTATCTTTATTCCCCATCTTCTCTTAAGGTCTTGCTTATTCTATGAATATCACCGTGAGCTCACTGCACCCAAAAGGTCTCCACGGGGACCAGATCTCGCACCTTTGAGATGTGGTGGAATGGGCCTGACACATCTGCAGCAGCTGTGTGATGCTACCATGTCAGTATGGATTAAAATCTCTAAGGAATGTTTGCAGCACCTGCACCTTGAATCTGAATTCAAGCAATTCTGAAGACAAAAGAAGGTCCAACCTGGTATTGGCAACATGTACCTAATAAAGTGGACGGTAAATGTATATAAGTCTTCAGTCTATTATTTTTCTAGTAGTTTGAGAACACTGCTAGTTTGTATTGTTTCAATAAAATCTATAATCTGAGCCTAAGCAATCTGACTGCTTTATAAAGCTACGTGATCCGCAATAGTCATTAATATCACCGTTTGACATCCATTATGTGTACGAGTATGATCTGTGGCTGAGAGTCGTGACGATCCGCTGTTTGATTGGCCATGGTGGCGTAATCCCACCCTCTACGTGACGACATAGTATAGCACCATTGTGATTGGCGGATGTTCAGAGTAACGTTGAAAAACATAAAAATGCATACAATGCGGTAATTTTGCTTATAAAGTATAATTTAAAAGAGTTCCAGTGGGTGTTTTGAGTAAGCCTTTTTTCTACCCATTTAACCCTAACACTATTGCCACAAGCGCCACACTCAGCTTGAAGTAAATGTTAAAAAGTGAGACGAAAACTGCAGCACCAGTGTGTCTGTGAATGCAGTGACTTTTTACTAGCCCTATTTCTTTTGCATTTTGCATGTGTAAGTCACCTTAGTACACCAAAGTACATGACACTGCAAAGTCTGTAAAAATCTCTTCTTCATTGAGTTGGCACTCTGTGGCACACTCTATATGGTTTGGTTTGAGATGGGGTGTCTGAAAATTAAGCTGGGTAGCTTCTAATGAGTGTAATAATATCCTCACATTTACTTGCATCTAAATGCCAGGTAAATGTGGGCCTCCAAGTTCTGGATTGTTTGTGAGTTTGTTTGTTTTTAACTGGGCCCCTAACACCTCAGATGCCACCCCCCCCCCCCAACTAAATTGTTGCAGGTGAAGAGTTTGAACACCGTAAAATCACTGACTCACAAGAGTCATTTAACTTTGAGAGTTTCTTTTAAGCAGTTTAGAATAGAGATCTTTGCACACCATAGTGAAAGTACCACCGTATTTCGCCTGAAATGGTGAAGCAACAAGGGGCAAATGCACAAGGACACAGTCAATAATAAGATGTTCAAAATGTTGCCCAAGCCCAGTGGTGCAGGTGTTAGGCTTACTTGTCAACTGGCATCAGTGACATGTTCTGATGTAGAGTGACATCCTGTTTCATATGTGGTAAGAAACATTGTTTCAACACATGATCATATCTGCTGGAGAATTATTATGGGTAACACTTCATACTAAATTTAAGTTCTGTGTAATTTTTGGGTAATTTAGCCCAAAACAATGTTTCCCTGATCCCACATCGTAAGTATGCTGTACTTTCTGGGGTGTGGGTTGTATTATTAAGTGGCTTAACTTACAGGCCTCTTAAGGTCTCTGTACTTACCGGTACTAAGATTGTAAGTACCCTGTAATTACACGTTACAGCAAAAAGTACACTATACCGAAAAGTACATATACGATGTAAAATACGTAGGATGGTAATTCATAATTTTCAAAGTTTACAATAAAGACACGCCTTCATGAATGGAAGTACAGAGAATTTACAAAAAACCAAACCAAACCTTGTACCAGAATGATGGGAAAAGAAGGAGAAGAAGAGAAACAGCTGCTGATCAGACTCTTACCACATAATCTGTCAAACATGGTGGAACCAGTGTTATTGTGGCTGCCTGTGTAATCAGGTCATTTTGGAGTGGGTGTGGCTGGAAGGTTGGTAGTTTGATCCCTGGCTGCCAGACTGACTGCATACCAAAATTGGACCCCCACTTGCTCCTGATGCATGTGAATATGTGTGTGACTGTTTGATAGGAAGCACTGAGACAACGACAAAAGTCCTTGCCTGAATGTGTGTGAATGGGGGGAATGAGAGATGCTGTATGAAGTGCTTTGAGTAGAGTAGAAAAGCATTTATTGACAATGTGACTGCTGGTAAAAGTAGCAGTAACACTGGTTCCTCCATTGACTTACATTTTTTTTGTACCTGAGTAATTCATAAATCAGTGTTAAATAGGCTCTAAAAACAAAAAATCCTTCTTCTGAAAATGGTCACGTAGAAGGACTGGCCTGAAAATAAGTGAAAAAGCAGCCAATGTCCAAAGAAATAGTTTGAAAGACCTCCAGAAAGCCTGGAAGACTGTTGCTTAAAACTGGCCCTTTGGAAACAAACTACAAAGAAATGAGGGGCAACCTAAGACTTTTGTAACATGCACATTAATTTCTCCATGCAACTTGTAGCTGACAGAGTTACAATGTTCCCAATTCATAAACCTTTCACTGCTGAGTCACTTTTAGTTCAGCACTCCAGTGCTTCTCTACATGGCGTTCTTTGACACGATTCTCCCTCTCCATTTTGAGATTAAAATGGGATTGTGTGTATGTGAACACACACAGAGTCTCAAGAGCAGGCAATGAAAATGAGACAAGACACTGAAAGAGTCTTTAAGCCATTTATTGATTCCTTACAGCTTTCCTGTCCTTATACCCATCAGCTGTGACACACAATATGATTAACATGTAATTAATTTACACTTTACTGTGGGCAGAACAACCAGCAAGAGAATGAATCATGAAAAAACTAGAGCGAGGTGAAAGCCACAGAAAAGTTAAGAGCAACACCAGTAAAAAGACAAATCTGATCAATATGAGCTGTCACACTGTTTTACACAAAACAAGTTCATGAACTCTCCAGGTATAATCGTCAGTCTTGAGCGCTTGGTGTTGTAGTTGGTATGTACAGACTATAATCAGTGGATTTAACTTTTAGTGCAGTAGAGTGTGTGTGTGTGTGTCAGCCTGTCCCTTTTTTTGTCGCAAAATGTACCCTTAAAAATAAAGGAGAAGGAGGGAATGACATCATCACACAAATACTTTGAATGAAAAAGGGGAAGAGGACTGGAGTGCTGAGCACGAGGGATGAAGAACTGGACCATCTGAATGGAGTTGGACTCTAATCTGATCACACTGCAGTCGCCCGTGTTTTATGCCTTGGCGTTGATGATGTCGATAAACTCTGGCTTCAGGGAGCCTTTTCCCACAATGAAACCATCAATATCCTTCTGGGTGGCAAGTTCTCTGCAGCTATCACCTCTCACAGAACCTGAGAAAAAGAAGTGCTGCATGAGAAGAGATCGATGTGGAACTCGAAGAAAAACAGTTACCCGGCACCGCACTGACCTCCGTAGATGATCCTCATAGAGTTGGCGACAGGCTCGGATACGTTGGTCTTCAGCCACTCCCTAACCTTCTCATGAATATTCTGTACCTAAGTTATCACACAGGAGACATTATGTTGCAATATGTTTTAATCACAGCAAGTTAAATATTCAGTGATTTCTAATATTTACGTGCTGTGGTGTGGCACTGTGCCCAGTGCCAATGGCCCACCCGGCCTCATAGGCGATCACGACCTTGCTCCAGTCCTTTACATTGTCTGTGAAAGTGTCATGTAATAAAACTTTGTGTCACACGAGTTCAGATTTCCGCCACACTGTAGTTTGCACAAACACTTATAGCAATGCGTGTTGAATCGTTCCAGCTTTCAAGTATGTACAAAACCCCAGCGAAGCTGTGAGGAGCTGCATACCGGCGATGGCTTTGGTCTGAGCAAAGATGACCTGATCTGTGATGCCTCTCTCCTTCTCATCCAGCGTCTCTCCAATGCAGATGATCACACCAAGACCATTCTCCTGAGCGTGAGCTATCTTCTTACCAATCAGCTGACAAGAGGCAATGGAGCATGTTTAATGTGTTTTAGTTTGTTTTGAGGAATTAAATTCTTAACATTTACAGTTGCAAAATTGAACGAACAGAATAAAAATGATCTCTGGTTACCTCATTACTCTCTCCAAAGATGTGGCGCCTTGTAGAGTGTCCCAGAATCACCCAGTTAATATCACAGTCCTTGATCATCGCAGGGCTGGAAGACCAGAATTATTTCAGTGAAGAAAAACTGATCATGGTTTACTGGCTTTATAAACAGTATTATGACCCTGACTCATAATTTGAGAGCGTGAAATCAAACACCTGGCTTAAGCAAAATAAAGAGAAAGGTGTACCTGATCTCTCCAGTGAAGCCGCCACTGGGAAATATGTAGCAGTTCTGAGCAGCCATGCCAAACTTGGGGTCCAGCTTGGACCTGGTCATGTCCAGGTAGATTGTTGGAGCAGCACACACCACCTCTATTTAAAGAGAAAAAATAAAAAAACAATACTTGGTTTACAGTTATGTAGTCCATTTATGTATCTCAAATAGAGTTATTCTTAAAAACCAAATATTAGAACATTTATGACCATCTTTCTTAACATCCATGAATTAGCAGAATTGGTCAGAACAGCAAAAATGTCCTTGATTTCAAACTGACTGGACAAAACAAAAAGCTTTGACTCGAAGGTTTTTGTGTGTTCACCTGTTGTTAAAGATTGTGAGGCCTGCTATGATGTAGGTTTGGAGATGGTGATGCTGACAAAAAGAAAGGAGGCTGAGAGGTGGCAGAGCTGAAAATGCTCAGATTTTCAGTGGGCGTTATCAGGATGGACGGGATTAGAAATGAGTTCATCAGAGAGACAGCTCAGGTTGAGCAATATGAAGACTTCAGAAATTACAGCGCAGCTCCCGTAAAACACACATTAATGCAAATGTTATCTATGTTTCTTCAGTCTTCAGTCTCTCAAAAACTAAGAAGAGTTGACTGCAACATGAAATAACCGGCAATGGACAGATGCAATATCGTCAGTTACACAGTTGTAACACAGTTGTTACACAGTTGTGCAGTACAGAGGAGGTGTGTTGAATCAGAAGAGCAAGTTGCAGCTGATGATATTTCACAAGAATACACAGAAACACATAATGAGAAATGCCCGTGGTGTGAGGCACTTGACCTTATGTGCAACGTTTTTACCTTATTCTGAAAATTAACATGACTGTTTCCTGTCAAGCAATATGTGCTTTGATTTCAGATTTTAAATATCTGATAAATAACCATAAGAGGTTCATCTTTATGTGTTTCCTGAAATGATTTTTTTGCACTTGCAATCCAAAGTTTTCAGTGAACTATGAAGGGCAAGACCCAATAAAAAAATAAATAAACCATCGATTAAATGTTATCAAGGCAAAATGTCCTCAGTTAATCATTATATTGATGTGAGGTTATATCGCTCAGCCCTACCATGTTCAGGGTATCATGAATTTTTAAAAGAGGAAAAAAGAGAGTTGTGTCTTAACGATTACTGATTTTGTCTCGGATGTTGTTTAAAACTTGTGGTATAGACAACAAAGAGCTTGTGGTATCATGAAAATGCAGCACCATTAACAATCAGCCTGACTCGAGTGCACGCTGCACTTCCAATGCTGAGAGCTGCTTGTTGGACTGTGTGCAGCTGCGAATGCACACCTACCACCTGGGCTAATGGAAAAAGTCTCCCGAGTTTCCCTCATCTGTGCTCCTGTTTGTCCTTCAGCCCGAGGTCACGAGTTAGCAGTTTAAAATGACCCCATACTAACCCTGACACACAAACAGATGCTCCTGGTGCCAACAGTGTTGCATTTGTTTTTTTATTTTTAATGAAGGAAAGAGCATTTTTTTTATCCATGGATGGAAATTTGGTTGTGACATGAATACAC
>VUQJ01044353.1:4941-17552 GCA_015108635.1 Andinoacara biseriatus
AGAGAGACAGAGATTAATAATAACTAATGATTAAATACAGAGTGAAGTATAAACAGAGTGAAAAGAGGTGAGTAAAAAGAAGCAGTGCATCATGGGAACCCCCCCAGCAGCCTAGGCCTATAGCAGCATAACTAAGGGAGGGTTCAGGATCACCTGATCCAGCACTAACTATAAGCTCTATCAAAAAGGAAAGTTTTAAGCCTAATCTTAAAAATAGAGAGGGTGTCTGTCTCCTACCCAAACTGGGAGCTGGTTCCACAGAAGAGGGGCCTGAAAGCTGAAGGCTCTGCCTCCCATTCTACTCTGAAGTATCCGAGGAACCACAAGTAATCCAGCAGTCCTACAAATGTGCACTGAAGGATATGTCCTGATCAACGCTCTAAGATTCCCCCCAGTGTCTAGAGACTGGATATTGGGACCGTCACCTCTCTGGTGGCGAAGGAACCCGAGCTAGTGAATGGTTGCGTCTCTCTGTGTTAGCCCTGCAGCGGGCTGTGACCTGTACAGGGCGGACCCTCTGACAGCTGGCCGGGTTTACCAGCACCAAGACCTAAGCAGCAAATCCTTTAAGTTCAGTAAGTTTGGAGTTGGATCTGCTGTCGATCAGTTCCAACGTTCCCTTCCTCCTACATCACTTAACGGTTTGTGTCTGTGGGCTGATTTTAAGCATATTTTGCTCTCCTTCCAGGTGGTGCTTCCCACCTTCATCTTGGAAAAGCGCTCACTACTAGAGATGTACGCCAGCTTTATGGCTCACCCTGACATATTCCTCTCCATCACCTATGGTTGCACACCGGAGGAGCGCATCATTCGCTTCGTGGAGTACTATTTGACTGCCTTCCACGAGGGCCGCAGAGGTACTGTGGCCAAGAAGCCCTACAATCCTATTTTAGGTGAATATTTCCACTGTTCCTGGTTAGTGCCTCGGGACTGTGTTCAGCCTCTCAGGACAACCAGCTGCAGTGGTCCTAACTCGGCACCTTCAGCCACTTCTACCATATCTGGACCCTCGCAGGGAGCAACATATCGCTGCGACAGAGGAAAATCCGATTGCTATCTTGTTCGCTTTGTAGCAGAGCAGGTGTCCCACCACCCACCTGTATCAGGATTCTACTGCGAGTGCAAGGAGAAGAGGATGTGTGTCAACATGCACGTCTGGACTAAGAGCAAATACATGGGCATGTCGGTTGGAGTTTCCATGGTTGGTGAAGGTAAGAGCACATGCTAGAATTATTGCAGACCTAAAGCCATGAGGTAAAAACAGGTGTAGAACATAGATCGAGCTTTTAGTGCAGATTCAACAAAAGACAAAGGAAGACTGAGACAATATATACACAAAAGGTAACAAGAGAAGAAGAAACGAAGCTGAAAACAATCTAGACAACGAGCAGAGGGAACAGGAGACAAACCACCAAAATAAAACAGGAAATAAGACTCGGGGAGACCAGAGGAAGGCGCGGGAACACTGACAAAAGACAACAAAAGGCACAAAATGGAAACACAACTCTTAGACTAAATGCTAACCCGAGCACCTAGAAGCTGAAAATGCAAGACTTGAATGTTAAGCTGTAAACGAGCGAGAGCCAGATCAGAGAGAACAGGGAGGTAAGGAGTTCAGGCAGACCTCTCCAGAGGTCATACCACACTGCCACACTGCCGTCTCCATGCATACAATCAAAGGAACAGACTATAGAAAAGCGCTCACACTGTAACAAATGTGTGTTTGTCATAGCAGCTGTTTGTTATACAAGCACTGAGGGAGGGAGGAGAGAGCTCCAAACAAAACCATAGAAATCAGAATTAAAGCCTAGATCATGCAACTGTATCATAATTGTAAGTTGTAACTGAGCTTAACTGCATGTTGGTAATCCTGTGTTCCCATTTGAATGTGTCCTGCCAGGTGTGCTACACCTGTTGGAGCATGATGAGGAGTATGTGTTCACACTACCCTGTGCCTATGCCCGTTCGATCCTGTCTGTGCCGTGGGTGGAACTTGGAGGAAAGGTCACCATTAACTGTGCCAAGAGTGGATATTCAGCCACTGTCACCTTCCACACCAAACCCTTGTATGGAGGAAAAGTGCACAGGTGGGTCCAAAGTGGGAATGCTTTGACCTGTTTGCCCTATTTTCCTAAAATGGGGTTTACAAACACAATTTTACCAAAATGAACACAAAAATGACCCTTCCCCCACTGCTCCAAAACGCTTAAGTGTTTTGAAGCACGATACCGACCCTCAGGTTGCAATAATGCATCTACTGGAGTGCGCATGTGTGCATGAAAGTTCCACCAAACACTTGGACATAGACTAAAGAAGCAAATGTATAAATGTGTGTGTGTGACTGAATGAGTACTTTCAGTGCTCAGTTAAAAAGGACCAGGATACATTGCTCCAAAAACACAATGGGACACTTTTTAATAAGTTAAATTTCTGGAATATATCTATGTACCTGGTCAGGTAAGTAGCAGAGGAGGTTGTCAAAGACATAAAGGCCTGGATGACCTCTAATTTCCTGCTTCTGAATTCAGATCAAACTGAAGTTCTTGTGCTCAGCCCCAGAAATCTCAGAAACATGGAGTTTAACCAGATACTTACTCTGGATGGCATTACTTTGACCTCCAGTAACTCTGTGAGAAATCTTGGAGTCATTTTTGACCAGGATATGTCCTTCAATGCACATATTAAACAAATATGTAGGACAGCTTTTTTACATTTGTGCAATATGTCTAAAATTAGAAACATCCTTTCTCATCGTAACAAGTTTCAGCTGCTTTGGTGTTCATGAAGTTGGTTCACAGGTGGAGGTCACTCATATTTTTCCCTCCATCTATTCTGACTGTTTTTTCACTATTTTTGCATTTGGCTGGACTCAGTTCAGTTCAATTCAAATATATTTATATAGCACCAAATCACAACAGTCGCCTCAAGGTGTCGCTGCTGGTACCATGAGGTCATACCTGGACCCTACAGAGGCTGCACAGGTAGTCCAGCTCCTCCAGGATGGAGCATCAATACGTGACTGTAAGGGAGGCCAGGGGTTGGACACTCATTTATTGCTTCAGTATTTTTTATTGAATTTTGAGTTTGTGTTAAAGTGACTGTTATGAGGTGAAGATCAGAGGCGGACTGCCCTAACGGTGTAAACAGAAAAACCTTAGAACTGTTCATAATTATCTTTTTCTTTCACAATTTTCATTTGGTGTTCCAAATATTAAGTGTGTCCTAATTTTAGAGGTACTCACCTTCACCTGGTCGTCTCCTCAGCAGGATGTGAAGTAAAGAGCTCCATCACCTGCTTATGAGCCCCTGGAGCAAACCAACGCGCCAGGTTAGGGGAGTTTAGGGAAAGAGTTTTAATATAGACAAATTCCCACACGTAATTTGTATATATGTAAATATTCTGTTTTTGTGTTATATTTTTCTTTGGTGTTGGTGAATGTGATTGTTTGTTTGCTGCCCCCAAATGCGGTATATTCTGGATGCTCACCGGTGTCGAGAGTATAACAGGAAGACCTTCTGTTTGTAGAAGGGTGTTGGTTTTTGGATTATTGAATAAAGCCTAACAGTTGGATCAGCCCAATTGGAGCCTCAGGCCAAACTGACAGTGCCACTGCCAGAAGGTCTCCCAGCACAGTCTGAGAGCACGGAGGAGAATCCAGGAGACAGGCAGTTCCTCCAGGAGAGCTGGACAGGGACGTAGAAGCTCCTTAACCCTCAGCAGGACCGGGATCTGCTCCTTTGGAGGAACAGGATGAGCGCTGCAGAGCTACAAAATGACCTCCAGCAGCTGCTGCTGTGAATGTCTGTGAGCAACAATCAGAAACAGGATTCATGAGGGCGGCTACCTGAAGGTGATGGCCCTGTGATCACTGCCCGGCACCGTGGAGTCCGAGAATACCAGAACTGCAGGTCCACTGGAGCCCTGAGCAGGTTCACCCTGAGCACATGTGGGAGGTGTGAAAGGGTCTGGAGAAGCTGTGGAGCCGTGAACATTGTTCAGTGTGACTGGTTTGCTGATGGGTGTCAGTTTGTGGACCCAAAATGAGGTTTGAGGAGGCCGGGCGTGAACGCAAATACAGCTTTAATGCCAAAACAGAAAATACAGAACTGGAACCTGGAAAACAAACTGGGAACCACAGAACAGAGCTCTGGGAAATGAGGAACGAGGAAACAAGGAACTGAACAAAACTGAGGACTTAAATACACCGAGACTAATTGGGAAAACACAATGCAGGGGATTCACAGGATGCAGGACTAATAAGGCAGGAAGTGACAGGAGCCGACAGGGAACACAGCAGGGCAGGAAGACAAACTCAAGGAATTAACCATAATTACAACATGCAACAGAAGCAGAACCAAGACTGAGACTGAAATCATGAGGAATAATCTAGGAGGTTCTAAACCGGAACGTCCCTGCTGGGAGGAAACGGTACAAATGACGGTGCTGCATCTATTAAAGGTTCACCTTTGACTTCACTCAGTTATCTGACTTTCTATGTACCATGAATATATTTTCATATCAAACTGTTCAGTGGCTCATCATGAATTAATGGTTAAAATTAGACAGAAGTCGCTCTAACCTTTCATCTTTAAAGGATGATTTCTTCACGTTTCAACCAAGACGTGTTGAGACATCTGGCAAAGTTGTGCGTTAATATCCCTTTAAACAAGTTTATGGTAACTGCCGAATGGCTGTGAGCAGGGCCGGGTTTAGCCCTGAAAACAACGGCTGGCTCATAAACACTTGTTTTTTTTCTTCCTTGCCAATGATCGGTGCTAAAGACGTTTATGTTTCTTAGAGTAACAGCAGAGGTGAAGTGCAACCAGACAGGAACCGTTGTGTGCGAGGCCCAGGGCGAGTGGAACGGGACGCTGGAGTTCTCCTACAACAGTCGGGACAAAAAGGTGATCAATACCTCCAAACTTGCAGTCATCAAGAAGAGGATCCGGCCCATCGGCGAGCAGGGCCCATACGAATCCAGGTGAGTGCATTAAAACAGATATTAGTCTGCTCGCTTCCATTATTGCATTTATGCCTTCAACTGAAATTTCAGGTCACATTTTATCAGTAGCACTGATATGATAAATACTCTGTCAAATGAAGTACTTTTGCAGTATTATTGAAGAGTTAACAGACGCGAGTTCATACCTGACATCCTGAAAATACCTGAAGCCGCTCGGCACACATGCTTTTTCTTCTGTGGCATTTTCTCTAATATATTTTTAATTAAGATCAAGATCATGTCATTTTATTACCAGTTAACTAGACAACATTAAAGGTTTTGAATCTCAATGAGTGCAATTTTGTGTTTGTTCCCCTTAACGTTGGTTATGGATTCAAAATCAACATAAAGGAAAATCATCAGTTTCATTTTAATGGCCTCCAAACAAACAAACACTTCTTGAGTTCTCACTGTAAAAGTAAGGTAGTAACTAATTGACAGGTGTGGTAATTCAAGGGGTTTAACTTAAGTGTTGCAGCAATTTTTATACACAGTTTCCAATTTTGAGAGGCTCAAAAGTAATTGGACAATGGACAAGCAGTTTCTTATCTAGGTGAGACCCATGCTGTCAAGGAACGACGCAGGATACGCCGGAGGAGTAAATTTAAACTCAGCTTTTTTATGCTGAACAAAAGGCCGGACTAGACAGAACTAGAACAAACTAGACTCAGATTCTGAGGCGAAACAGGACACACACAGCAGGAGATCAAATGACAAGGATGCAACAAAATACAGCACAAAGTAGGTTAACAGCAGCCGGTCAGTACTGCAAAGAACCACAGAAGGATGTAGAGCCGGAGCCTGATGGGACTCTGTTGGAGAGCCCAGGCTCTGCAATCCTTCACAGCATCCAGCCACATCTAAATACAGTCTTGAGGCAGCAGGGACATCGTTGTCACTGACAATCAAGAGGTGCATTCATGATAAATGTGAAGGTTTGAGTGCAAACCCTGGTTACAGAAAACAGCCTGTACAATCATAGAAAAAATGAAAGCAAGTTAAAATTGTACCAGATTGATGTTCAGCAGAGGTTTGACAGATAGTCCTGGACAAACAGCTGATTGATCAATGAATTAATTTTAAACAGATTACTTCAGTTTAAACTCACTGACTGTGTGTGTGTGTGTGTGTGTGTGTGTGTGTGTGTGTGTGTGTGTGTGTGTGTGTGTGTGTGTGTAGATCAGGTTTGTGTTTGTGAGCTGAGTTGTCTAAAGCTCCACTGTTTGATCTCTTCTCTGTTCCTCAGCTCTGGTAGAAACTGTAGTTTGTAGCTTTGTCACAGCAGAGTGAGGAAGAAGACGAGCTGCTATCAAAGCTTTCAGATTCTCTGACATGGGGAGGCCTCCTCTGAAATCAGCTCGAGTTTCTCTCCTCTTCAACTTCTGTATTTCCTGCAGCGTGTCTCTGTTGCTATTTTAGCCTTTCTGTTTTCTTAACCTTTCTGTCTGCTTTTCTTTTTGCTCCTGTTGTGTAATTCTGTCTTCAGTAAGTAATTACAACTTTTATGCAACGCCACATTAATATGAAACCTTTGACTGACACCATAGTATATATTATTATTATTGTTATTTTTATGTAGTATGATAATCATTAACAGTAGTGCTTTTGTTCAAGCGCATCTTAAATTTTCACTTCCTTTCACTCCAATACTTTTATGTCATGTCTTTAATTACACGCTAATTATATTTCATTTCATATAAAACATGCAAAATATATTAAAAATGCATTACTAAAAAGTAAACTCACTAACTAAACACTGCATGTTAATGTGTTAGCTGTTAAAATGTTAAAAAATATTAATAATAATAATAAATAATAATGATATTAAAATGGCTATAAATAATGCAACTAAGTGGTCATTCTACTTTTAGATTTTCCTTTTAGATTTTTACTTTTAATGAAGCATTTTAGCGCCAACACTCACTTAATTAAGCAAACTGAATGCTTCATCTGAATCTGAATCAGTGCAGTAGTAGGATTGCAGGATTGAATTAAGGTTCATTTTTACTGGTCACTCTTTTTTCTTGGGTTACACAATAAATCTGAGGATTCATTCATCCTCAGCAAACACTAATGTGCTCATTATTTAAACACAGATTAAGGGGCGATTTACTGAATATGTTTCCGAGGTAACGTTTCTCTGTCTTACTTTTAAGTATGTTGAAATGGCAGAGCTGAAAAAAGCACTTACATCATGCATTTAGCCTCACTAGAGACCCTTTAGCATTTAATGCTGCAAACAGTTTCATGCATCGGCATTGGTCGAACTCTCAGCATTCAGGCCTAAAGCCCCAGATCTCACAATGAAAGCGAAAAGGAAAAAAAAAAATTATATTGTTGGTGAAAACTTCAAGTAGACTTTTTCTTTGAGTTTTCCAAGCAGCAGTTCTGCTCTGTGGTTTTGCATCACACCATAAGTATAGAAAAAATGGATGCAGCCACCATGACATCAACCGCAGGTTTGTGGACTCAATTTTAGGGTTTAGTTGCGACTATGCTAATGCTAGCAAGCTTGGTTACCAAAGTGCATCTATGAACTGTACGAGTGAAACACACAGACACACTTACCTGCTTACAGTGTGAAATTCATAAATTATGAGGATTTCACTCACCAGAGCATAAGTGGCAACTACTTGGATGGGCTTTTTGTGAGATAATACCATAAAAATGGTCTAACAGCACAAAGATGGTACAGCTGCTGGTGTGTCCAGGCCTCTCAAACTGAGCAGTCATATATTTATTTATTTATGGCTCACGTCCTTCTTATTTGTCAGATTACATGTTGTGTAAGCAGTTTAGTCATAATCTGCAGTCTCAGAACTTAATTACACTCATTGTTCCATCAGTTCATACAGAGTTCGGAAAGAAGGCATTTTCCTTTTCTGCTCAGTCTTCGTGGACTACGTCACAGAAGGATTTGCACAAATCGCACAAATCAATCGGTGAAATCATCACTGGGAATGTGTTCTTGACTGTGTAAACATTTGATATTTTATTCATTATTTTATTGTTTCTATTTTATTGCTGGACATTTTATTATGCTTGTTTGAATCAGGTCTCTCTTGAAAATGAGACACTAAATCTCAATGGGACTGCCTGTCTAAGTAAAGGTTAAATAAAATAAAAATTACCCACCAAACAGATCAAACTTTGTCCCGAGCTGTAAACAGCTTTAATGTAAAGTTGTAAGTGGAGAACGCCTCAGATGATCACTCTATAAACTGCAGTTTTTGGCTCTTTCCCTGCTATTTTCTTTCCTTGGCACACACACATTATCAGAGAGAACGCATTCTAGGGGTGAGAGAGAGCATACTGGTAACTCCACATGTATGGCAGCTTATTATTTTGTGGCTACAAGATGAGCATGATGGAGCATGGTGAAGTTCAGGCCTTCTTATTACTGCAGCAATAGACATGAAAGTGCCGCTGCCACAGCTAGAAATCCAGGTTGTGAAGAAGGCTCCGTGGTCCTAAACCTTTTTCTTTCACAAGGTACGCGATTTATGAAATGACTGTTTCCAAGGAACAGTTTTACATCTGATTAAGAAAATTAAGATCTTCATAAATGCTGTTTACTCCAAATCACACCTGTTATTCAGCTGCATAAAATAAACTGATCAGGTGTTCATAATGTACAGTATTTTCCTACTTATTTATTTTAATTTCCCCATATTTTTGCGCAAAGAAATAGACTTTGTAGTCGAGCATGTACAATTTCATTGTACTATGTACAATGACAATAAAAGGCTACTCTGTTCTATTCTAGTCTAGTCTAGTATAGTCTAGTCTAGTCTAGTCTAGTCTATTCTTTCGCAGCAAAGTTTGGTTAAATTTTTGGCTATAACTTGCAAACAAGCTCAGTTTTTTGTTTTTGCATCAGCAGAGCATCAACAGTGCAGCTTTTCTGCTACTCAATAATAATAATGACGATGGGAAATCAGACTGTACATATTTTGGTTCTTTTGCCATTGTATAAATCAGTTTTTTTGAAATTTGAAAACTGTTGAATGAATGCTGAAAGATTTCTGCATCGGGCTGATGGCCATTGTTTCATTACTCTAACAGCATCGCTCACTTCGTGCACTCTGTGGTCTTATTTAAGACCCAGTTATTGTGTAACAGCTTGGTAGCAAGCTGCGTTATTTTCTTCAGAAATTAAATATGTCACGTTAATTATTTCACTAAATTTGCTGCCCTTAGACATCTCTATAAATGGCTGCATCTGCAGGTTCCTCAGATGCTCGGTGACCTGAGGGTTCCTGTTTGGTGTCCTTACATAAAAGCCAAAATAAATTTTCTGTTTGAGGGAATCACATTAAGAAATTCCCTGTGTGCGTAACTCAAGAACGAGTTTTAGAGGTGATTGTGTAGTCATGGATGAGCTGCTCCTTGATTTTTTGTTTCTATAAAATGTAAAACTATTAGAGTTATGTGCGTTGTAGTGCTCTGGATGAGTTTTTAGAGTTTGTAATATTGTTAAATTTGTGTTTTAATGTCACAATACATTAAAATGACTGACTTTTGTGAACCGGACAAGCCCACAGCGTTTGGTTATAAACGATTTGACATGTAGCTAAATTTTACCTCCCGATGCTTCATACTTGCGTAACCCTCATTAAATGATAAAATGATAAATAAAACATTAAATGATAAAAACAGGCCTGTTCAGGCATCGGACGTATCATTGAAATGAAACAACAGAACAGCTGGTTTAAAAGCACTTTATTTTATAAGCCTCTTTATGTGGGTTTTTTGAACATTTACAAATAAGATTTTTACTTCACAATAACAATTTGAAAATATTAATAAGGATATCAATTAAAAGTTAGAAATGATACAAATAATAGCAATAAAGACATCCGTTGAATTCATCCATAACTTTGTCTATTGTGTGATGTTTTTTGGGGGGCAAATGAGCTATGATCGAACTGCAAGTGCACGGGTATGGCAAAACTACAATCTCTGCAAAAGCATACAGTTACAGAATTATTTATATTTTCATATGTGCATTTTTTACACAGTAATCATCAGTACATGGTTACAGTGACACCGTTACAATATAGGGTACTGAGAAAGCACAGCATTAAGCTCTGAAGTATATTGGGGATTGAACTACGACAAAACAGTTACCTTAAAATTGTACCAAAGAAAAGTACTCGACAAGTTTGCACAACTGGCAACAGCATGAAAACACAGTCGCAGCTCTTTCTCAGTAAGATAAATATCACAATTCAAATTTTCAACTAGATTAGATCTGAAACACTGAGTTTAAAGCATCATCTTACAAGAATGATGAAAATAAAGCTAGAAGAATCTTGGAATTAGAAACAGGCAACGGCCACCTCAGACATCAACCCTGGAAACAGGTGATTTTTCCCTCCTGTAGATGTTTCAGGTATGAAGACTTGGGGAGCTTCAGCTTCCAACTTCAGACCTCTGTGAGCTTCTTTCCATCTAGTTTCTGTTGAGTTCATCATATACCTCTCTATTTCCACCTCTCGGCCTCAGAGGCTGTTGGAGAAAAGATGTAATTTATTGTTGTTTACTGAATTAGTCTAATGACCTCTATTACGGGCCTTCATGTTTCAGCTTACCTGGTAATGGTCATTGGTTCTGCCTTCAGAAACCAGATGTTGTCTGTCGGAGCCTGAGGACACATGAATTATTATAAAAACATATCTGATGATGAATTATCAATAATGCTATTATTATTATTAATAATATCAGATTCCTTTTTAATGGATTATTTAAGTGACTATGGGTTTTAACTTAATGATTTAATTCTGAATTTTCTGAATTGTAGCTGAGGTGATAATATCTATTCTCTTCTACCAGTTTTAATCTGTGATTAAAACAACAACACAACAATACCTTAGAGAAATAATTGGCTAACAAAGAGTTTGATGAGAAGATCAATATCACTTGAAAACGTTTTCTGGTAAACCTGCAGCCAAACCTATGACAGCAGCGCGTTGTTTTTACTCTTGGTTTGATGTGGAGTTTAAACAAAGCCAACACTAAAACTAATCATTTTAACTGCTTTTATGGTCTGAAAGTCATTTTTATGTTTCACTGGAAGCTCTGAGTTTAATACATTTTGCATTCCCTCTAATATATACCTTACTGTCAGACATATATACCCTACTGCTAAATATATCAGAGGACCTAGCTGTAATCGCCACATTGGATCCTTTTAATGAAAGAAGTAATGTGCAAAAAATAAATAAAAAAGCATAATGTAAATGATTTTTCTCATGTTGCATCTACAGAATCACCCAACCAATAAATGACCCTAAATATGCATTTAGGACAACTTATTGGCTTAATTTATTCCTGGCACTGTGACCAAACCACCTAAGAGAATCCAAACTGTATTTAGAGAAAATCCAAACTGAAAAAGACGTAAAGTAAAAAATTAATACTGAGGAAATCCTGACCAGCTTCTGCTGATAGCTGCATATTTACTCTCATTCATTGAACAATAACTAAAGACTATGGACTCATCAAAAAAAATTGCTATTCAAGTGGTGGGCAGGACAGTCTTCACAGCACAGTAATCCTTCTGTGTTATATCCTTCACTATTATTTTCACTATTTGTCTCATATTATTACATTTCAAAGGTGTTCAAAACAAATGTATTCCACAGGTAAAGATAGATATATATAGTCTTTACTTTTACTCTTCTTGGTAGAGGTGACAGGCCCGGTCCGAGTATGAGAAGCAATGAGATAGATACCCACTCCTACCACAATGGTGGCCACCACATCTCCTATTACCATGCCTGATATGGAAGCTATGTCGAGCTCCACGCAGTTGTCACAGGCTGGAGACACAGACATGTAATGAGTGTATGTAATCACAGGATTACAAGATGACAATTTGACATTTTTATAGGATTCACTATAAATAATATAGAAAGCTAAAGTATTTTCATCACAATTCACAAACACAATTTTTCCTACAGAACTTACTGCGAAACTTCACAAAGAGTTTCTCTGTCTCTGAAGGTTCACTGTCTGCACTGTCTGGGTTAGTCTTGGTGCATTTGTACTCCCCTGTGTTCACATCTTTGTATGACAAATCTTTTGTCTTATTTCCATCTTCAAAGTAATAGCCTTCAGGACAAGTCAGTTTAATTCCGTCAGCAAGCTCGCTCACTGATATCTGAAGATCTGGGGTGTAAGAAACAATAAAGTTTCAAATTAAACATCATAAACCTACAGCAGGTGTTTTTAATGAACTTCTACTTGTACATTACCAAATATTTCATACCAAATATTTCCACACGTAAACCTCCCACGTAAAGATTAAAGCAGTCTTCTTACCTTTTTCCTGACAGCTGACAAACACTGCAGGCGAAATTTAGAGATAAATATGAGAACATTTCCCATAAATAAAACCAACATGCTCCTATGTGACATTAAAAATTAACATCAAAACCCCATCTGTGAATTATGAGGGGAAAAAAAATGTGGCAGGCCTACCTGCGAGGGTCCAAAGCAGCAGCAAACAGGTGGGCAAAGCTGAGTGGCTTTTCATTGTTCACCCCTCTGAATTCTGCCGACAGAAGGAAACACTTGAGTTCTCTGCAAGCGAACTAAAGAACA
>VUQJ01044354.1:23663-34629 GCA_015108635.1 Andinoacara biseriatus
ATTAAACAGGTCCTGGGCAAGGCAGAGGGCCGTCACACAGGCTGCAAACATGTAAACAAAACACCTTTTCTCACTAAAACAAGAAGACGAGGGGAACTCCACACTGAAGCCCACCGCCGTGCAAACATTGTCTAACTCAAATCTGAGTGATGAGAAGAAGCCAGGAGCCTCTGTGCTTCTGTCATGTAGCTTAAAAATAAAGTCATGAGTGGCATGGGCGGGATTTTTCTCAGCGAAAAGGTGAAAACCACAGAGAAACCACCAGAGACGTGCTTCATACCTCAGCTGTTCTCTAGAAACATCCTGCAGCCAGTGCGGCTCATGAGAGTGGGTCTCATTTATGAGAATGGAGGGGAAAGTACTCAGATCCTGGTTAAAAGTGAAAGATGCTGAATTAAAGTCAAATTTCACAGTGGTACTTTCTGAAGATTGAGCTACTTGTGGCGCCAGCTTTGTTGCACACCTGCAAATGCAAACCGGCTGCTCTACTTTAAGCTGTCAAGAACCAGAATGAAGCAGCTCAGAAATTTCACCAACAATGAATCAACAACAAAGTCCAGTCTTTGTTATCCAGTTGTTTTATTTCATTTATTCTTTTAATTTTTACAGACAGTGTATGGAAACATTGATCTCATCAGAGAAACGATGTGTTGCACCCGACTGAGCTACTAGCTAATTTCCATCTGCAGTCACTCGGCAGGTACACACAATATTAAATCACTTTATAAAGAGCAAATATCCAAGATAAAAGTACAATAATATCATCGTGTAAACATGCAAATCCTAAAAACCCTCCAATCCCACCTTTGTCCTTGTGTGTATATGCAGATCCCATCCAATAACCAGTCAATTGAATCAATACATCAGCACAGCTCAGTGCAGTCCTGCTGTGCACATCATAGACTGTATATAAAAGATGGACACAGCCACCATGCTTTGCTCATAGGTTTTAGAATCAGCATCAATGTTAGCATTTTGGCCACTGCCATGCTGGTTATTTGGGTTACCTGTCAGTCAAAGTGGCCACGCCCCTGATGATGCAAACTTTAAGCCAATCCAATTCAAACAGGTGAGTTATAAAAACATTCTCCCCCATCAGCTGTTATGAAGGAGGAAATTATCTACAGAGACCAAAGTAGTTTCTGTATGAGGCTGTAAACATGTTTATTCTGCTGTAATGTTTTGGAGTCTATGGGGACGGAGTCAAAACCACCTGATCACTGATTCAGTGGAGGTTGGTTTTTCTTACAAAGGCGTTTCCCTGCAGCTGTTACTCCGCTTCGCCTGGATCTGGAAGTGGAGCAGCATCTGAAATCTTTCTTCTTGCAGATTCTTGCATTTTTTCTGAATCCTCAAACTTTGTGATTGTTTCCAGATTTATATGAAAATATGGCAATTTTTTTTTCATGTAGATTCAGACTTTGGTGACATTTAATGTCATGTAAAGCAAGCAACAAAACCATCAGGTTCAATGAACACTGACAGAATGATCAGAAACTCATGTGCAGTCTTCACCCCCCCACCCTTTAATGACTCCTCTGTGTTTCATCTGGACGTGAGTCCATGTGAGATGTTGGCAGTAATAATGATGATGTTCTCAGGTTCTCCAGCAGCCTGTTCGGGCCGTCAGAAACAATGTGGACATGCTACACCTCCTGCATTGTTCCCCATATCAGCCTGAGCTCCGGGAGGATCCGGTTGCATGGCAGCGTGACCTGCCAAGCAACGCACAAAGAGCAAGCGCACAGAAACACACACACTCTCATATACACACCTGTACTGACACCATTCTCACCACAACATTAAAAACAAAAACGTGTTTGTTCTGTTGTGAGCAGTTCATTTAGGCCATGCTTCAAAATAAGTGCCCGTGATTTTTTCCTTTTTCCACTGTTGCTTCTCTCTTCCTGGCTGTTGCTGTCTTGGTGTTTTGAAAGCGGGTGTGATGAGCCTGGGAGCGATCTGACTGTCGCTCACCTGGTAGAGCACGCTCTGTTTTATCTCCTCCTTTTTTGACTTTAATGGGAACAAATTAGAAAACGAGCATCATATTTTAAAAAATATGACTTGAAACTAGAGACTGAGACTCTGCAACACATGGGGAGTGAAAAGAAGAGAAGTGCTCAGTGCATGATGGGAAGTCTTCCAGCAGCCTGAGTCTATAGCAGCATAACTGAGGGATGGTTCGGGCTCACGATCCAACACCAGCTATAAAATCTTTCCATCCATCCATCCATCCATTTTCTTCCGCTTATCCAGGGTTGCGGGGGCAGGAGCCTAAGCAGAGAAGCCCAGACTTCCCTCTCTCCAGCCACCTCCACCAGTTCAGGAATCATTCTCATTCACTTTAAATGGGGTCACATCATGTGACGCTGAACTGAACTGCAGTTTGTTGAGCCTGGACAGTTTGCTTTCCATCAAAGAGTTGACACATAAAAAGCTGGTTGGTGTCATTTAGAGACGGTGTCGTCACACATTTTGACTTGTAGTGGGGAGGTCGTCTTTGTCCCAGTGCTGCTAGCCAATCAAATCACAGTATGAAAAGATCTCAAGAGAGTGATGTGGTTGTTTGAGCAGACTGGCATCAAAGTGAAGAAGGTGATCCGTGTGCTGCTCAGGCCGTTGAACCTGCAGCAGCTGCTTCATACATATTCAGTTTTTCTTTGTTTCTGTTTCAGATATTTCCCCAAAGCAATCTGTGACAGACTGCCGATTTTACAGAAACGATCTGACCTGACAGCGGGATCTCCTGCAGACAGGGGGTTTTGTGATGTGTTTGACAGGCCGTAGGAGGAATTAGACGTTTGGGATTTTTCCGTGCGGGTCGAGCCAAATCAGCTCCATGTGTGTTTGAAGGTACAGTAAATCCAGCACCCTGCCCCCAGCTTCATTTTAGGGAGGGTTGGGATAAATGTTAAGCTGCCTAAAAGCTGTTGAAGAGTCCCCACCCTCAGGGGGGACATCAAGAAGTAAAGTTAGCATACTTTATGTATGGAGTCAGAGTAATATGATTCCCTTTCTTTCTGTCCTGGGCTCACTGTTATATATGTGCAAACGTGTTTCACAGCGTGACAGCCTCATTTTGTATGTTTCACATATGATGTGTGCATGACTGTGAATATGACTGATTTGAACAATTTTGCGAGCTGATGCAGATTTATTGATTTAGGTCCACAGTGAAGGTTGGTGGTTCGATCCCTGGCTGCTCCACCCTGTGTACCAAAATATGAATCCTGAGCTGCTCTCTGAAGTGTTCATGTTAGACAGAAAGCACTTACATGTACGAATGTGTGAATGAGGCCTGCTGTATAGAGGGCTTGAGTAGAAGAGTGCTGTAGGCGGTAGAGAAGGTCACCTCCTGATCGGAAGGTCAGGGGTTCGATTCCTGGCTGTGTGCCAAAGTATCCTTGGAAAGTGCTTTCCACAAGCATCGGAGTGTGAATGCGTGTGAATGTTAGACATTAAGCACTTAGCTTACTTACATATGGAAGTGCTTGGGTGAATGTAAACGTGCTGTATAAGCACTTTGAGTGCTCAGACAGAGTAGAAAAGCGCTATATAAGAGCTAGTCCGTTTACCATTTAGCTGCACACCCATGATGTGAATCTCCCATTCCACCACATCCCGACGGTGCTCTGATGGATTGAGATCTGGTGGAGACCATTTGAGTGCAGTGAACTCACCGTCAGGTTCAAGAAATGGGATGAGATGGACTCATTGTGGTCATGAAGGGATGGACGTGGTTCGCAACGATACTCAGGTAGGCTGTGGTATTTAAGGGGGCCCAAAGTGTGCCAAGAAAATATCCTCCACACCATTAGCCCACCAACACCACCTGGTGTGGTCTTCTGCTGCTGCTGTCCATCCATTTTAAGGTTTGAGTTCAGAGATGCTCTTCTGCATACTTTGAGTGTAATAAGCGGTTATTTGCCGTCCTATCAGCTGCCCATTCTCCTCTGACACCAACAAGGTAGCTTCCCACTTTAGTTACTTTGAAACAAAATATTCCTTATTAGTATAAATGTGGACGGAGAGAAATAACTTGTGGTTCTTGTCTCTTATTTTCTGGAATATCTAAAAAACAAACAAACTTTATTTTCAGTGTTTAATGAAAAGAAATCTTGAAAAACCTCTGGGCACTTAAATCTACATTAATTTCAGAGTTCACTGTGATATTACCATAGAAACAACATGTTCAGGACCAGAACAGCTGATCAGTCGGTTCAATCGAGGATGAAAAAAGAAATCGTGGAGCTCTGACAACAAACTCTGCGTTTAAAGTGTGAGTCAAGAGCAGAGCCTGCAAACAGCCCAAACTCTGATCACTGCCTTGTGTTAGCATCTCAGGAGTGAGCGATGTACAGACTTTGTTTCCCGCCTTAAGTATTCTTGATTTATTCACGGTTTAAAAGGAGCCATATTTTGCCTGTGCAGTCTGTTTGTAGAGCAGCGTCTCACATCGTGTCCACTCAGTCAGATTGTGGTAATGGGTCAGGTCTCCAACAAGTCTCTGATCTGCACAAATACCAGCAGCAGCAGGACAAAATCCAGCCGCTCTGACAGGCCGCAGATTTCAGTGACGTGTTTGAGACTTTCCCCCATTTTTCCCCTCAAAGCAGCAAATTCCTCCAAACTGGGTCGGACTGTGAGTTTTTATGTCAGTTGAGAAAACATTACTTAAAGGAAACAGTTGACATTTAAGGAAATGTGTTTGTTCAGGGTCTTCCTGAGATTTGAGAAGATTAATGAAGTTCTTGTATGAATTAAACAGCAGGTTTGTGGTTATTACTGGATGGTTTGGTGGCCGTACACCATAAGTCAAATGGAGACTTTTGTAGCTGTGAACTATAAAAATAAAACTGAGTAGAATCATATTGATTTTGCAGCTAATGCGAGAATACAAAATATATGAAAACATGCTGCTCTTTACCCTTTTAACGTTCACCGATCGCCGGTGATCCAGCGCCGGTTAGCGTTGTTTTTTTTGTTTTTCTGCACGCTGAAAGAAAATGAAAGATTTTATCTTTCAGCTGATGCGTGACACCCTGTTTCTAAATGGGATGCTGGTGACCCTCTAGAAAGATTTTAAGGTTTTGCTTCAGTGTTTTTAAACTTTGGATAATATCAAAATGAAAATGTTAGGGGGACACTGAAGGGAGGTGTCTGGGCTCAGACTTACTGATAGGGTGAGGAACTCGGTTATTCAGGGGGGATTCAGAGGAGAGCAGCTGCTTCTCCACACTGAAAGGAGCCGGTTGAGCTGGTTCAGACATCTGACTGGGATGCTTCCTGGACACTTCCTAGATGTGGGGATGTGGGCTAACTGGGAGGAGACCCTGCAACACTATTAGGACATGCTGGAAATATCATGTTTCGCTCTCTCTTCTGCTCCTAATGCAAGCAGATGGTAGTGATCTGAAAAAGAAGCTAGTCTTCCCAGAAAAGGTGGCACTGACTGCACTCGTGGCTGGGTGTACTGTACAAAGACCATCCTGGAGGTCGAACTCACTGTGGCCTGGGAGGATGGACTATCCATTTCCCATGACCTGAAGAAAGCCAAGTACCAAGACCTGGTTGATGAGGCCTATTGAAAGGACGGCAGCCTCATTTCCCACCGAAGTTGGTTGCTCTGGTTTTCCTGCAACATCACTGCAACAGCGCTATTTCCTACAGATCAACTGGTAGCCGTGATGATGAAGGCCATTGGAGATCGGAGATTCAGATTGACTTTCCATATGTCTTTAATTATTCATAAATTGTACATTATTCTGTGATGTGATAAACAGACCAATCATTCACAGCTCTAAAGCAGATGAAGCTGAACAAATTTAGCATGAATATTTTCACTTCAAAACTTTAAATCTCTCTCAGTAATCAAATATCTTCAGTAGCAACACACACACACACACACACACACAATCTATTTATAGCACAGCAGGCCTCTGTTTGATTCCCGGTAATCTGCATCAAAATATTTACTTCTAATTAAGCTGCAGATTAAAGGGAGTGCGCTCAGTTCCTGTGTGTGGAGCAGACAGACAGCAGACTGTGGACAGGAAATGGAAAAGTAGCGCCACTTTAGTGCTGCATTCAAAGGAAACGTGTCGTTTCACGTACTGAAGAGGGGACAAATTACAGACCCGACAATCAGCAGCGACTCTGGGATTGCGTTCATTATCTGCAGCAATGAATTTATTAATATGCTGTATCAGTGTTCATTTCACCTAAAAAAGATCCTGTAAATAAGACCTGATGATCTGAAGGCTGCTGTGACACATCCAGGCCCTGTTTGACCATATTAGGGAGATCCTGCCTCTATGACTTCATATAGTTCAGAAAAACAATGTGAAGCTGAGTATTTAGAGCAGTCTGAGCTTTTTTCTCATTTTAGATCTCGTATTACTGTACATACACTTTTTGTTTGCTATACAGTACATGGTGTGTTTTATTCCATATTTGTTTTTCTTGAGACACCATTTAAACCTTGAAAATTCATTCATTCAACTTCATGATGAATTTTAAATGAATAAAAAAAGTTTACTGCTATCAGCCATTTTTGGGGGGTTTTGTGGTTCTTCAAAGGAAATCATTTAGAACCACATCAAATATCTGAAGAACTTTCTTTGTCTTTAGATATTTATGTTTCTTATATTTATTTTCCAATCACTTTAATTAAGATGAATTTTAAGCTCTGGGAATTTCAGAAGCCAGCTTGGTAAATAAATACCACTGAGTGGACGGGAGCGGGATTCTGCTTTTGTGGAGCAGTTTCCCACAGATCTCACACATCCCAAACACTCACATATACAAGCAGAAGCATGTGGAAGCATTTAGAGCTGGCAGCCCCAAATCACCGTGTCCTCCATCACCCCCCAAAACACCACCCTGAGAGGGCTGTGAACCTGGGCAGAGAGGTCAGAGGTCGAAGACAAGAGCTAAACTCCAGGATGGAGTCCAGGCCTCCCAGAAACAAACAGCCACCAGAAAATCGGAGAATCAGATCAGGGCAACTTGAAAAACAACAAAGCTGAGATTCACAAGTTTTCAGCGCTTTGCATTAAAATAATCCTTAGGCTGTTTTTCTGTCTCTGATTACTCAGGTGAACAGTTCCTCCACGAATCAACAGTTTTATTTAAAACATTTATGATAATTGTATCCAAATAAAATAATTAAAAGTTAGAACAATTAAAAGAAAAAGCAGCAAATCTTCACCTCTCAGAAGCTTGAAGATCCACTTAGCTGCAGATAGAAGTGTTTGTATGAATGTGTGTGAATGAGGCATGTTGTATAAAGTGCTTTGAATGCTCAGCGTAGAATTCAGCTGTAATTCCTGAGAGCTCAGATCGAGGTACTCCCTCAGCCTCAGAGCTGTGGGCTGTAGACTCACTGGATTCACTGCATTTGAGAACATCACCAGTTTACTTTTGTCATCAGTGAAAACAAGCTTCAGATCCCACAGGTTGTGTTGCATTTTGTTCACACCTGTTTGTGGCTAGGAGCAGGTGCTGAGGAGTACGCCACCATATAAAGTTTGTGATATTGTTACAATCAAGATTGTTTAAACCTGAAATTAGAAGAAGTGGTCCTGGAGCTGGACCCTGGAGCATACCGTAGTTATGTTAAAGAAGCTGGGGGTGATTCTACCTGCACACGCTGAGATCTGCCTGTATGGGCAAGTTTGTGCTTCAGTGTCATCCACTGTGTCAAAAGCCTTCGAGAGATCTGTTTAATGAACAGCACAATGTTGCACATCTTTTGAAACTCTAAGTGGGAATCAGAACATGAATAAAGATTTTTATATGGTACAAATTTAATGCTAGTATTTGCCTTCTGTTTTTGTGTTTCTCTGTGTTTGTTTCTTTTTATTGTCACTTGTGTGTTGTTTGGTTCTATGTAACCTGCCCACGGACTATAGATGTAAATGAGAGGTTTCGCTAAAATCTAGCATGTCCATAAACATGAACTGTACCTATCAATAAACAAATGCTAAATCTTGATTGGTCCAGAGAAGCAGGACTACAAGCAGACTACAAATGTAAATCATAAATGTTTTGGTACCAAAAATTATTCCTAAAAGATCTGACATATTTGTACAGTTACCTATTTATGGAGATTATACGTGAGTCACAAAAGTGAGGCAGCAGAGTTTCCTGACATCCTCATCCCTGGAATAATCACACTGGAAAGTGGATAGTTGACCCCCACCACACATGAAGGTGTCGTTTAAAATTCCCCACAAAGACCCAGAGGAGCAGCAGCCATTCACAGATTATTAAGATTATGATGCTGGACCCCTACATCCCCTGGACCCCTGCATCCCCTGGACCCCAGCATCCCCTGCATCCCCTGGACCCCTGGATCCCCTGGACCCCTGCATCCCCTGCATCCCCTGGACCCCTGCATCCCCTGGACCCCTGCATCCCCTGGACCCCTGCATCCCCTGCATCCCCTGGACCCCTGCATCCCCTGCATCCCCTGGACCCCTGCATCCCCTGCATCCCCTGCATCCCCTGGACCCCTGGACCTCCTTTCTGGAAAGGAAAAGTATTTGTAGCCCCAAATATGACAGTCTTTGGGTCTGGGACTGTTGGACACAGTAAAAACATGTGAACATTTTTTTTACTCCTAATAATGATAATAATAATAATAATAATATTGTTATAAAGTTTATTTTTATAGCTGTCATCAAACAAGCTCAAAGTGCTTCTCAGAAAAAAGGTTTCTACCTTATTAAGTTATTTAATACCAAATAACAAATATGTTCTAAAAATGATGATTATTTGCAGCTGCGGCTCCATTATAGCTTGTCCCAAGGCTATATGCACATAAACATACATAAACATGTATAAGATAAAACACATATAAAGACCAGTTAGTTGTTAAAATGTCTGCAGCACAGCCACTCGCTCTTGTGAGGGGAGCCCTTTTTGACCCCTCACCTTTCCACAGGCTAACCACATGTCAAAACAGTCAGTGAACTACCAGAACAAAGTCCTGTCAGGCACTGTGTAAACACCTAACAGTCCGAGTCTCACGTCATTATGAAGGTTCAAAGGTCAAGCGTAATCATAACCTTTTGTCTTCCTGTTCCATAACGTCTGTCATCTGTTTCTCAGCTGCACCTTGTTCCTCTTTGTTTCTGTCTCTCTTTAACTCGGCTCTGGTAACAGAATCGGCCTCCCTCTTTTCATCGGTGACATTATAGGAACCCGATCTGACGTCCTGCATTCCTGCAAACGAAGCCAGAGCGAGAGGAGGGAGCGAGAAAAACTGAGAGCCTGGAAAAGTTTCAACCACATAAATCGAACATATGACGATAATAATGGTGGGAATTATGGAAACTTAGATTTCACTAATGCAATTTGACAGAATTCAGGGCTGCAGCAGTTGGCTAATGGGGAGGCTGTCATATCACTGTAACCGTGGGTGGAGATTAGGGGGGCACAAGGAAATCTGGAGCCCCTGTTGTCCCCTTCAATGCCTCGAAATCTAATTACATAATGTTGAAAAGCATATTTTGAGGCGGAAACTGACGCAGATGCTGGAACAAAAACAGACTCGCTCTCAAACTGTGACTCAACAACAACAAGCTTCTTGCTTGCAGTGAATCCCAAATACTGAGTCGCACCCTCAATCCAGGTGCGCCATTTATGGATAAACTGTGTCAGTAATTTCGGTGCATATATTTCTCATAATTGTACACCAGCGCATGAGACCCATCAGCTGAAGAAAGGCTACCTGACCTCATCTAATGCTAACATGAGACCAAGCAGGTTAATACGCACCTGGAAACCAGATGATTGTTCGAAAACAACCTCCATAACTGTGCTGGATCCGAACCAAAGGCAGACCAAGCTGTGGGTGGGTTTTTGTGAAAAGCAGTTGTCTGCTAGTGGAGGGTCATGCTAGATCTCATGCTAGTGCAGATAATGTGCTTTCAGCAATGTCGTCTGCTAACAATGCAATTCAAAAAAGTTTTTTCTCAATATGTTTTATTGCTAAATCAGTGTATTCATGTAATAACTGACCCAAAAACTCCAGGTGTAACTCCAGCAGTCATCCAAAGAAACACCATTAGGTGGCACGAAGAACACTTTCAATGGAACTTTCAGTATTTGAAACGACTTTTTGTTGCTCAGTTAGTCTGATGTTAATTTGCTACAAAAACAAACGTTTTATTGAGATAACTTTACCCTTTAACACTGACCGTGTTGTCGCCGTAATTACGTGACGGCTTGTCCTGTCCGGTAATTTCCCCCAAGTAAAATTACCGGACAGGACAAGCCGTCACGTAATTACGGTAACACAAAATTACGGTAACACAAAATGCGCTTGTGCAAGCATGTTGGTGACGATGGCCCGGTGTTAACATTTTAAATTTTATCAACCCCTAAAAGTCCATCGCAGGCTCTACAGTCTACAGACCTCACTGAGAGATCAAAGATCTGACATAAAACCCTTGGAGTTCTTTAAGTGTTTGTTTTATATGTTTGCCTTGATCGCTGAGTGAAATGTGAACACTGATTGTGAAACGAGTAAACTCAGCACAGTAACGTCTGTGTTTCCTGTCCACGTGTTTGGCAGGACATCACCATGCACATCAATCAAACGAAGGTCAGCAGGTTAGATAATCAGGTACAGGCCGATAAACTCAGCATGTGAGGACTTTCACACCCCCAGCAAAAACAAAACACCAAATTAAGCATCTGCAGAGATGTGACAGACTCGACATTCCTCTGGGTTGAAGGCAACTGTAATTTAGACTCTATATGAGCAGGAAGCAAACTGAAAGTAGCTCAGGGTGAAAACAGTTTGTGCTCAGCTTTGTGAAATCAGCCTGACAAAAACTTCCAAACAGGATGTGGCCAAAATGCTAACATTGATGCTGATTCTAAAACCTATGAGCAAAGCATGGTGGCTGTGTCCATCTTTTATATACAGTCTATGATGTGCACAGCAGGACTG
>VUQJ01044356.1:0-12903 GCA_015108635.1 Andinoacara biseriatus
CCTGGCTCTTTCTCTTGCCTTCCCATGACGTGTTTGACGTAATACCTAGTTTCCAAAACAAAGGAATGCGATGATGGGAGAAGGATAAAGATCCCAGATGTCTACTTGCCCGCCAAAGATGCACTGGTCAATGATTTTTCTAGTGAGGACACATGGGAGGTTTTAAAACACCGTAATCTTTGAAGGAGACTAAGATATGTTTTAACTTATTGCACATGTCGCATCACTGGGTCTGTATGAAACTGCATGAGAACAAAGACTAAGAGCCTTTACAATCAGCTGTAATGGCTCCTTTATACAGCACACAGCAAATATCTGTCTTTGTGGCAATTTTAGGGTACAACCGCACGTGGGCTTACACTTCCACTTGTGTACCCCTTTCTTTCCCCATTTCAGATCATAATTTTTCCTGTTGCTCAAATTCAGGAAATGGTAAAGAGGAAATCCAGGCTTTCAATGAAGCCCTGGAAAGCCAGTCAGTGTGTCTCACATTGCACACTTCTGTACTTACACTTACTGTTTTGTATGCATAAGTGCATTTCACAATGACAGTGAAACGCACTGATGCACAGTGAGCTACGAGTACCCAGGTGGTGAACTTGCACTGTTAGTCAGTGGCTCTGTGGTTACACAGGCAGATCCACCCCTCGTGTGTCACATTCAGTTTTAAAACAACAGGATGTTGATGGTAAAAATGTTCTTACTGAGGCTTCAAAATAGGAATCCACAAACCAGAAAGTCAGGTCAAGGTAGCTATGTCTGACTTTTATACATCTGTGGAACTTGTTAGCAACACATCTACCTTTCATGAGATCTGGTGCTGAAAGCTTTCATGTGTGTTCACACAAATTGTGTTTGCCACACCAGCAGTGGTGCAGCAAGGATGCTGCAACATTATCAGTTTTATGCCACCGGACAAATGAAAGTAAAATATTCCCTCATTTTTGACTTTTGGTTTCTCCCAATAATACACTGCTCAAAGAAATTAAAATAACACATCAGATATAAGTAGGAAAAAATTTTATTGATATGGACTGGGTTTGGAATGAAAGGATGTTATGTTATTTGATTAAAATGATGAACCTACAGAGGGATGAATGTAAAGACACCCCAAAAAATCAAAATGAAAAAAATATACAGAAGGCTTGTACATTTTGCCAACATTTCATTGCAGCAACTCACAATGGTACTCAGTAGTTTGTATGGCTCCCACATGTTTGCCTGACAATGTCGGGGCATGCTCCTAATGAGATGATGGCTAATGTCCTGGGGGATCTTCTCCCAAACCTGGACTGGGGGATTACTGAGCTCCAGGACAGTCTGAGGTGTAACCTGGTGGCGTTGGATGGACTGAAACTTAATGTCCAAGAGGGGTTCGACTAGATTTAGGTCAGGTGAGTGTGGAGGGCAGTCACTGTTACCAGTTCCTTTATCCTCCAGGAACTCTCTGCATATTCTTGCCTCATGCTGTGCACCAGGACGAAGCAGGGACCCACTGTACCAGTGTAGGGTCTGACAATCAGTCCAAGAATTTCATCCCAATGCCTAATGGTGGTCAGGGTGCCGTTGCCTAGCCTGTAGAGGTCTGTGCTCCCTCCATGGATATGCCTCACCAGACGATCACTGACCCACCCCCAAACCATGCTGACCGATATTACAGGCAGCTTAACTTCTTCAGTCATGTCTGTCACGTGTGCACCTCCCAATTCTCATATTCTGTGGCAAATGCCAAATGGGCTCATCAGGCCACCCTCATGAAGTCTGTTTCTGATTGTTTGGTCAGAAGCATTCACACTAGTGGCCTGCTGGAGGTCATTTTGTAGCTCTGGCAGAGCTCATCCTGTTCCTCCTTGCACTAAGGAGAAGATACAGGTCCCGCTGAGGGTTAAGGACCTTCCACGGCCCTGTCCAGCTCTCTTAGAGTAACTGCCTGTCGCATGGAATCTCCTTCATGCTCTTGAGACTGTGCTGGGAGACACAGCAATCCTTCTGGCAATGGCTCGCATTGATGTGCCCTGTTTGAGCAGGACTACCTGTGCAACCTCTGGAGGGTCCAGGTACCATTAGTGACACTGACACTAGCCAAATGCAAAACGAATGAAAAAACAGTCAAACTGATAAACAACCTCCTTTGCTGCTTAACTAATCAATATCCCAGAAGTTTAACTGACTTGATGCTAAACTCTGATTAAAAAGCGTTCCTTTATTTTTTTTTTGAGCAGTGTCCTAATTTGTTCTAAGCAGATTCTAAGCAGTGAATGTTAAAATGGACATTAAAATCACTGTCCCATATGTCAGAATATTTACACTGCTCATAAGTTAAAAGCTTCATTACCTGCAGGAGTCAACATAAAGAAAACAGAAAATTAAAAGTTAATATTTTACTTTAGGTCTTTAGGTCTTTCCCAAGAAGGAGGCATTTAGCTGTGTGAATATTTCAGACACAGCTTAATTACTGCAGCTTGACTCGCACTAGGACACACATCCGCTCAACCACACAGCATACACACATGTACATATACACACAAACACACACTTGTAGGCAGTACCTGGATGTGTGTGTTCAGCTTGCTGTGGCTTACTTTGCCTACTTACGCTGGGCTGTCACAGTGCCTCATGGAGGAGGATACACCGCCCCCACAGGTCCTGCTGCACTCCCCCCACATCGACCATGGCCCCCAGCCTCCATCCACACTCTGATCCCAGTGACCAAACGTAACGCACTCCCCCTGGTAGCACCACTGGCCAGGGAGGAGCAGAAACACACAGAGTGGAAAACTTTAAATATTACATAGTTGAATAATTTCTTCAGACACATTAACCACTGTAAAGTTAAGAGTCCCCTTTCACCATGATGTACAATATATTGTAACACAGAATACAGAATATTTTATCAGTTTCATAGTTTTCTAAAAGCGATGAGGTTACATAATTGAACCTGCATCTGCATATGGGGAAAATGTTGGCTGTATATACATATTTAATGTTTTGCTTATGTGAGGTTATCCAAGGCAGGTGAGGCATAGAAAGAGCTAAAGTAGGTTTCAGGAGTAATCGTGCTAAGCTGTTCAGCATTGCAGGGGGAAGAGGGGATAAGAGACAGCCCTTTGTCCCTCCAACTGTGTCAGTAGGTTAATAACCCTCTAGAGACTGGTACAGTCAAGGTGAGGGCTAGGCTGAGCTGCTGTCCTCTTTATCTGACTTACTCATTCACTTTCTGAGATGCTGTCTAAACAAGATTAGTACTGGGGAGAGAGGAGAGTAGGGAAGGAGAACTGTGGAAGATGAACAGCTGAGGACACAAAACCTCAGAGTTTACTGTAAGTTTACGGGTCTATTGGAGTACACAGAAGAAACACAAAACTCCCCTCTGTTGGTTAGATCCTTGCTCTCTCTCACCTCCCTCTGTCCCTTCCCCCAGTCTCTGCCTCCATCTCTGTCTGGTCCTGTTGGAAGGGCCTCTCACCATTACACGCTGGGTGAGAAATGGCTGACATTCATATTCCTTTGAAGCCGTCCCCAGCAGGGGCAGACAGGGTATGCCACTGGCTCTCCTAAAGCTGCTCCAAAAGCTGTTCTAAAGCCCCCCAGGCTCAACCTGGGGGCCCCTGTGTTGTCCAGGACTCTGTCCGTGGGCCCTGGTCCTCAAAGGCTCCACTGAGCTAATGGTAATCACGGGTGACAGCTCATGACACTCTCCTATTCTTCCCTTTTAGACCTCGGACCATCCGGTGACAATGGCTGCCGTAATCCATGTTAAAACCGTCTCCCCTAACCTGGCTGGCATCAACACTCGGCTGATGACCTAAAGCCTGGCCTGCTTACGTCTGTGAGTTTGTGTGTGTATGTGTATGCGGTAGCACCCAATGCATGAGTGCACACCAGTGAGGTACCACTAGCTGCACACCGAGCAGTAGTGAAACTTGAAAATTGAGGCCATTCGCCTTTAAAATACAAATTGTGTGTTATCTCTGAAACCAACACATTTCAAAAGGCACAGCTTTTAATGTGAAGACGAACAGTGTCTGTTTCCAATTTGCATCACACTCTTGACAAGTTTGCAACTGCTTTGCAAGTAGTAGGTGAGTGTCTGCACACATGCTGGCATCTTCCACGCAAACTACGGGTGACAACGACAGTCTGCTAGCAACCAAACCAATCATAAGGAGGTTTTTGGTGCAGAACCATATACTTTGCAACCAATTTCATCCAGCAACAGCAAGCAACTGCAGCCACTCACCAAGCGGTCAGGGAATATAAATTTTTCCTTATTGACCGTTGTCTACCATGGGGTCACTGACCAGTCTTTAGGCCTAAGTGACTGGAGCTTAGCAATCAATTTCACAGCAACTCCAAGCAACCACCAGTCAGAGAATACTCATTTTTCCCTAGTAATTGTTGGTTGCCAGGCAGATGCCAAGCATTACTGTGGCCTAATGGTTCAGTCACACTAGAGTAAAATCAGGACAACCTCCTTGTGACTAGGCAAAATAAGTGGTTGTCCAGTGACTGCCCTGAATTTCTTCGTAGTTAGCAAAAGATTGTCCGGCAGAGGCTGAGGGTGTTGCATCCTCAGCCTCTGGACAACTATTTTCAATTGCAAGGCAATTGCACAGGTCACCTAGTGGAAGGAAACTTGTCTCCAAACAATCGGAGTCCAACTCAGGCTGACTGTAATCACTCTCAAACAGATTGGCAAAGGTTTGCAAATAACTGCCAACTAATTTATAAACTCCAATGAGGGCAACCCATTTGTGATATGCTCCTCTGTAATAGGGCGATTGGCTGCCAGCTGGTTATATCCTGGTTATATTCCTATATGAAAGCATAATTATGAATATATCAGAGGGACAGCTCAGGTTTGGAGACTAAGTTAGAGAGGCAAGACTAAGATGGTTTGGTGGTTATATGGGACAAAGGATGTTGAATATTGAGTTGCCTGTAGGAGGTAAAGAGGAAGACCTCAGAGGAGGTGTATGGATGTAGAGAAGGAGGACATGCAGAGGGCTGGTGTGACAGAGGAGGATTCTAGGGATAGCGTGAGGTGGAAGCTGATGATCCGCTGTGGTGGCCCCTAAAAGGAGCAGCCGAAAGAAGAAGAGGAACAAAAAAGTAAGGTCGCCAAGTGCCTATATCATTTTGCAGTTAAATCACTGTCCTATTTCTGGAGAGGGTTTCTGAATTTCTGTTTTTCCCACTGCTTTTCCTACTGTCACTGTAGTATACAGTGGCATGAAAAAGTATTTATGTTTTCCTGACTTTTAGTTTTTGCATATTTGTCACCCCTAAATGTTCCAGATGAAATACATTTTAATATTAGACAAAGATAACCCATGTAAATGCAATATGCAATGTATTAAATGATTTCATTTATTAAAAAAGCAAAATCACACCTACCTGGCCCTGTGTGATAAAGTAATTGCTCGCTAAACCTAATAACTCATTGTGCCACCCTTGGCAGTAAGAACTGCAATCAATTGTTTGCAATAACATGACATCGCTGCAGAGGAATTTTGGCCCTCTCTGCTTTGCAGAATTGTTTTAATTCAGCCACACTGAAGGGTTTCCAAGCATTAACAGCCTCTTGAAGGTCATGCCAGTCTAATTTAAACCCAGATTTTGGCCAGTCCACTCAAAACCTCCATTTTCCAGAAAAATTTTGTCTCGTCATTTCAGAGAATATTTTCCCAAAAGTCTTGAGGATCATCAGGATGATTTTTGGCAAATGTGAGATGAGCCTTTATTCCTTTTGTGTTTTTCGGTTTTCGCTGTAAAACTCCAGCCATTTTTGCCCAGTCTCTTTCTTTTTGTTGAATCATGAACACTCACCTTAACAGCTCTTTAGATGTTGTTCTGGGTTCTTTTGTGACCTCCTGGATGAGTCGTTGATGCGCTCTTGGGAAGGTTCATTGTTCCAAGTTTTCTCCATTTTTAGATAAAGGCTCTCATTGTGGTTCACTGGAGTCCCAAAGTCTTAGAAATGGTATTTGTAACCCTTTCCAGACTGATAGATGTCAGTGGCTTTGTTTCTTTGGCATGATGTGTTGCTTTTGGAGATATTTTAGCCTGTTTCACTTTGTCAGACAGGTTCTATTTGAGTGATTTTTTTTTATTCAACTGGTCTGGCAGTGATCAGGCCTGGCTGTGACAAGTGAAATTAATCTCAGTTTAAAAAAAAAAAAAGTTAATCACGAATAATTCATGATTTAACAAGTTGGGGCAATCACTTTTTCACACAGGGTCGGGTAGGTTTGGATAGCTTTTTTCCCTTAATAAATGAAATCATCATTTAAAACTGCATATTAAAATTTCTTTGATGATCAAACAAAGCAAAGAAATCAGGAAGGGGGAGAAATACTTTTTTAGGATACTGTAAGTGCCCAAAAGTGTGGTGCTGTTCCTATATTGTAAATCTTTAAATGTCTGAGAAACACTGGATGACTTACCCCTTTCTCAATGCTGCCAGTCTGGCACAGGGTCCCCTCTGCAGCAGGGATACTGTTAGTTACACAACGGTTGCTTTTGCTAAGACACCAGAGCTCTCTACACACTTCCTAGGAAAGAAGGCAAAAGCAAGTTGGTCAGAATAAATCAATTCAGCAGCCTGGGGGTGGATTTGTTAAATAAGGATGAAAATGATTTATCAGTGGCGCTTTGCTGGTCTTCCCTTTAAGTGTTTTTCTTGTGTACTCTGACAGCTGTGAGAACAAGAAAAAAGAACACAAATAAAATTTGTCTATAAATCTACACAATTCCAGATCAAATCAGAGGCTCAGAGCTGATGACACCACATCAAGACTGCTATCTTCAAGAGCCCATATGCTTTGGATCATAGTGTATTTTGAGCAAGGGTCACTGTGTGTTCTTAATGTTCTCTTATGAGAAATGAAGAGTCAGCTGGATCAACACCATGACTAACGTTTGCTCATGTTCACCTCAGGACCACACGGGACCGTGACATCAGTTCAAGAAATCCCACTTTGGCTTCTTAGGGGAAATCAAGAGTGAGCAATAGGCCTCCCAAGTCTTAGATAACGATGACTTGTAGGCCTAACAAATATCTTTAGTGTTACTGATTAGTCTGCATAAACATCATCACTCCTCAGTATAGAACATAAGGAGAATCCATTTAGATGACTGAAAGAAAAGAATACAACACCAAGTTGCCCCTAAATAAATAACAGTATGAAGTGAACACATGTTGTACTGCAAGCATTGGATTTCCCGTTTAAGCAAATTGGGTCGCCTCACGTCTCAGCTTCAAAGGCTTTACAGGACAATTGTGTACGGCAGAAGAGCAGGCCCATGAAAAAGAATTACGATCCAGCACGTAGATTCTGACCCCCAAGGTCAGTAAATATGCCACAGTCCTTCAGCTCCCTGAGCCTCCAGATTCAATAATGCAGCAAACTGCCAGTCTCTGGTTGCAGGGACTCCCCTGTGCCAGCTGGTTTCAATAAGCCACCCCTGCTGCGCCATTCACTATCCCGGCCATGGTAAAAAGGTCACCGACCGAGCCTCAACAAACATGGATGTGGGCCTGATAGATTTATGTCAGGAGAGAACAAGCTCGTGATAAAAAAGGTCAGAGGCACTCAGTAAGAGCTTTAATAATATCAAAAGGTTGTTTGTTTTTCATACGTTCAGCTTCCAGCGTTGCTTAGGTTTCAGAAACAAATATATGTTTGTAGTTTTCAGTGTAACTGACGAGTGGGGTGTATCATTGTAACCAAATCATTGCTATAAATTACCCTCACTCGAAATCTCAATTACTACTTTTTTTTTTGACAGAGTCTGCTGCTCTGCGGTTCAAGGATTTTTAAAATCTTTAAATTAAGCCTAACCCCCTGAATGCATTGTGGCTCTATACATCAGCGGTTCTCAACCCTATACTTTGTTTACTCTTTAAGTAAAGAGTAATTTAGTATTTTTATGTCCTTTCTTAAATTGTTTGAAGTGCTTGGATTTTATTCTGTGTCCTTAGATTTGTAAATGGGACAGAATAACAGTGGTAGTACACAGTAATACAATATAATGTAATGATATATCATTAAAAAAAATTCAACCTCCAAAATAATTACAAATTTGAATCACACCTCACTAGAATAGGTTTAGCAAAACTTGAACAATATAAAGCTCATAAAGAAAGGAGTTATTGTGGGATTGTTGTATTAGGTGCACATAATGAGCTGTATGTTTATATGATCAACATGTAGCGCCTGCAAGCCACAGTGCAACCCACCTCTAACCCATCTCCTCCTATGCACATTCAAGGGTGGGAAGATCCCAAACGGGTCAAATTACTACAGATGAAACGATTAGCCCCTTTTGATTATACTGCTCCAAAATGAACCATGAACAAAGAATCCTCTCAATTCAATTTTATTTACATTGCGCCAAATAACAACAACAGTCACCTCAAGGCGCTTTATATTGTAAGGTAAATACCCTACAATAATATGGAGAAAACCCAACAATCAAAGCAACCCCCTATGAGCAAGTACTTCGTGACAATGAGAAGGAAAAACTCCCTTGTAACAGGAAAAAACCTCCGGCAGAACCAGGCTCAGGGAGGGGTGGCCATCTGCTGCAACCGGTTAGGGGTGAGGCGAGAGAGACAGGACAAGACAGGATGTGAAGACAGATATATGGTAATAATATTTGCAAAGCTTTTTCCAAGAAATGGGACAAAAAACATGTTCCCCATCTTAGTTTTGCATCTTAGCATGCTAACATTTAACACAAGACGGTAGAATCTTGTCTTTATTGTGCTTATCTGTTCACTATATTCTCATATATTTACAAGTTTTGGGATAACAAAAGTCATTACAATTTGTCCTATCGGACCATGTATATCTTATTTTAAATTTCATTCAGAGCTTTTTATTTTAAAGGTATTTCAGACTGGACCAAAGTGGCGCCCCAGCCAACTATCCCTGTTATCCTTACAGTCATGTCACTAGAATACTAAAAATAGTTGTGTGTTGTTGGACAGAGAAAATGTTGTGCCTTTTCAACCTCAGCAAGTGTGTTAAAGCAGGCACCAAGCCATGAGAAAGAAGCCAAAGTTATCACTTGGGTAAATTCCTAAATGGAACGTCTAAACGTGGAAACGTTCAGCAGGCTATGGGTGAGAATCTGCTTCAGAAACCAGACTTTTCGATTTATTAAAGCTTTCATCTTTTTCTGTGGTCACATCCATCCTGTCACTGAGGGCATCTATTTCAAAGATGACTGTATGAAGTAAATCTGAGTGTCAAATGAAAAACTCCAATCGAGCTGTGATAAATCAGCACCGGAATTCCATCCTCTCATAAATGTGTGTCTTTCTCGGCAATCTAAAACCACAATTATGAGCTTAGGAGCCAAAATAACAGCGCTTTGATTTGGGGGCCTGTTGCAATCTGCTGTCAGATATTTCTTTCAATAAAAAGAAATAACTCTATGATCTCGACTAATCTCTGTCACCCCTCTTCCATCATGCGCCCAATTTTCTATGTGATGCAAAGCATTATTACATTACCGTCCATTAGATCTTAGAGGAATCTTTCAACTGCTCATGTTAATGTGTGGTTGATTCTTGTCTTTCACTGCCTGTGTCACCTAATGCCCTGAAGATTTCTCATTAGTAAAATAGGGGGGTGAAACATTATCATTATAGCCACAAAAAAAACAGATGACGGTTATGTTGGCTTCAGTGCTTCAACTCTGAATGGGCAATGAAGTGAAAAAATTCATAGATTAAAAAGAAGAATAAGATAATATATGGCGAGAGACACCTCTTAACTAGCTCTTACTGTCAGACATAAATAAAACTATTGTCCTCCTATTCACCCCCCTTTTAATCTTAATGAGGAATAAAGTTGAAAAAAACAATTATTCCAGTAACTCTTGAAGATGCAACTGTATATCCTCACCTTTTTTTTTTAAACACTTTTTAAAACCAACTTACAATTAGCCACACTCAAAGGTGTGTTAAGACACAATAGTGAAATAGAAATGATCATATATTAACACATTTTGACAGGTACAAAATTCATTTTGCATATAAGATGATTATCAAAGAGCTATTAGCTGAAAGCTTGGCATATCTCCGCGTGGTGTACAGGTGGAATACAAAAGAAGAAGTGGCAGGCCTAAAAAAAATCTACAGCAGATGAACAGCTCAAGAAGCCATTCTCAAGGAAAGTATGTCATTTGACGTATGTCAAATTACACTATATATATATATATATATAGTACTACCTGGGTATTGTGTCTACTGTGAGATATCTGTCACTGTACACCCCATGTTCCAAGAATATAAATATAAATCTGGGAACTAGAAAACTATATTTTAACAACCTGCTCAATATATAATACAGAAGAGATCTCCTGTTTTGTCAAGAGAAAGAGAAAGAATCAAACGAGAGTAGCCTGAAAGATGTTGGTTTCTTACCCCATACTTGCACTGGCGTGAGGAGGTTCCATACTGGAAGCGACACTGCTCATCTGCATCATACACCTGCCCCGGGGCCACTGTTGGGTACAGGAAGTCTCGTTTCAGAGGTTCATTGTCCAGACACGTCCCCCGACCTGAGCTGTCAAAAAAACAAACCTACAATAGGATTGTTTCTTACACAAAGGAACCTTTCTACACTTGGCTAATGGCAGAGTTAGAGATGCCAAGATTGTACCAATTAAAGTCAACCCCCTCTGAGACCTCAGCTGGTTTAGTGTGACACATTTAATTTTAGGAGTAAACTACTGTTATAGTAAGCTTGTCAAAGATCTGAAAAGACATTTAATTAATGCTGATATTAGACATCAACACCTCTTCATCTAATGAAGTGTTGAAGCACAAGCAGACGTTTTACCCAAGGCAACAGGGGGCAGGCTGTCAAGCCTAGAATGACCAGCCCACTCTGATTATATAGCTACGTGCTCCACCACTCTGTATATCACTGCTTAGACTGAGCCCACCGACTGCCAATTAAATGACAGTTCAGGGAAATAAAGAAAAAAATCTGGAGTAAGATTTGGGTTATATGTCCAGGCCTAGGATTGTTTAGTCTGTTTTGTCAAATAAAAATATGTACACCACCAAAACCATGCACACATAGACACACAGAAACAGACACACACATGCACGTACCCACTGCGATTTTATATTCTAGTAGCTAAAACAATGAAAATACTTTTGTTGGTGTGATCATTTATTTTTCTTGCTCTGTATACGAGTGCAGACACTCACTGACATGAGATTATATCTGAGTTTTATATAACATACTATGTTGCCTGGTTTTCCCTGAGTCAGAGGATTCTCTCGAGGCAAAGTATTACCATGAATATTTACTATAAGAACTATGTGTTCCTTCCAGATGTGGCAGCTGCAGGAGTGGAATATTTCCCATCCCTTTAAAGACAAAGTGGGTTTGGTGACAACACCAATGTAATGCTACATGTTATGAGTGATCAGACTTGGGCCCAGAATGCAAATGTTTTTTTTTAAAACTAATGTCTACAGGTTTTTCACTATTTTGCATATATGATAGTTTCTCCTGCACTTCAATCTAAACTTTCAAAGTGTCCCAAAATCTTAAACTGCACAATGTGAAAAAGTAGAAAGAATTGTTTTCACTGTTATATCACTGCTATAAATGAAAGTCCCTAAACTGTTCAATCATCTCAATTATCAAAAGTAACTATTTAAGCGCCAACCTCCTTTACAAATTGTTGTCTATCATTGCTGAGACACACTGGCAACCTGTCTAGTGTGTGCCCTGCCTTTTGCCCGGTGACAGTTGGTATGGGAATCTGTGAAAAATTAAATACACCCTTATTACTTGAGGCATTTGGCTGTGTATTAAAAAGTTAAAAAAAACCAAGAGCTACGTCTCAAACTCTACAGGCCTCAGTTAGCATGTTAAATGTTACATTTCACGACAATACAGTTAGAAAAAGATTGAACAAGTATCTTAGGTTTGCAAAGTTAAATTTGAACAAACCACAGTGTAATATGTCATGTTTTGTTGCTCATCTGAGGTTTTCGTTACATAACTTTAAGACCCACTAAGGACTATCCTGATATGTAAAACCTAACAGTGCATGTATTTTCTTTTTAACAATCCTCCAGTCTGAATGACAATATCAGTCGTTTGTTCCTGATAGCAATTCTTGCTTTACTGAGCTAATAATTAATGACTATGAAAATGCACGGGGAAATATACTTTCAGAGTAGACTGGAAATATGCAGTCGTGCTGATGAAACCAACGCTTTTTAGCCAGTCACGCAGCTCTTTGGATGTTGGGCATTTATGTTAGTGTTGGTGAAATTTAATATATGATCTTTTTTAGCACCAAAGACCAAGAGGAGCAAGTCATCCTTTTCGTTTATCTAATCTCTTCCCTCTTTCGTTTCCCTTTTTTTCCACTTTCAATCCCCCTATTCTCTGTTACTGAATGGAATAATCCTTTCTCTTGACTCTTGTTCCTCGGAGGACCCTCTCATCAGAGAAAGAGATACACAAGCCTGCCTATGAGGCCCCTAGACACTCTGTGTACTAAGGGCAAGCCTCAGTATTTATTGGTTTGGAGAGAGACAAAATAGTCAAAGTTTAAACATAGAGGCTATTATTTGACATCGTCGCAAAGGCTTCCTGTCCGGTGGATTCAGCCAAATTCATTATGCTGAGCGGAAATATCTTCTAATAAGCAGGAACATCAGCTACCCCTGCACTCTGGGACTGGTCATTCATGAAGATATTAAGCCTGCTGAGTGGATCCAACCAGTGGTGAGACAGCAGCATGATTGAATCCATATAACCTAACAATTATTATAAGGCACAAGTCTAATATCAGATTCAGTGCAGTATGTGGTCTCTGAGAGTTTAATAAACCCAAACTGCCTTCCTTTTAACATTT
>VUQJ01044356.1:14410-25629 GCA_015108635.1 Andinoacara biseriatus
CTCTTATTTTCAGTCCAGTTCTTGTGTAATTTGGCATACCTCAACATTTTCCTCCTTGACAGCTACCCTTCCACTGAGACCATTTCTGATGAGGCTTCAGTAAACAGTAGATGGATCAGCTGAAGGGCCAAATGTATCTTGCAGGTCCTGTCATGTCTTTGCTGCGGGGGGCTTTCCCCATGAAAGAACGTGGCTTTCAGATCCAGTTCATCTGCTGTAGATCTTTGTTTTTTAGCCTACCTTTGAATAACCTTCAGAATGCCTGGAGAACTATTGCTCAAGATCACTTTGAGTAAGAAATGAGGGGTGGCTAAAGGCTCTTGCACAGTACAGTGTACTGTTGCAATAATGGATTCTCTTATTAAATATAGCCAAAATGTTAAATAATGAGGTCCACTTGTGTACAAGCACAAGTAAGTATGGAGTCATAAAGATGGGAGATCCCCAATATGTTTATCTCAAATACACAGACATGGGTGTGAGCACAGAAACCTTCTGTTTGCAAGTGGCAGCCAGTCAAAAGAAAGTTAGCTCAAAGAGAATGTAACTTAAACCGCTCATTTCAGGGAGTCCATAAATTAAAAGGCTGCACCAAGGGCCAATATAAGATAAATAAGGAATAAGAATTATTTAAAACTGTAAATTATGCAAAGACTAAAAACACTGATCTGAAAATTAGCGTTCAACTTTAAATAAATGAGCTCTATTATCTAGGGTACTATAAATCAGCATAAAAAAAATGAACATTAATATGGACAAGCATGCATACCGGCTCCAATTACAAGCTTTTGTTGAATTTGGGTTTCTTAGAGTTAGCGCTTAAAGGTAAAGTACACCCTGACCTCTCTCACTGCCTAAAGCAGGTAATATTGCAGAGATATTGTTACCTCCTTTCATGCACACCGTGGTTTATTTTGTAAGATATAGACTCAGGGAGGGGCAGAGAGAGGACAAGAGAAAAGAGGAGAAAAGAGACACCACAAATGACAAACAGACCAAAACACAAACTATGGGGGGAGAGTAAACAAAAGCGAGTGACATGCAGTAGTGACACATAAATGAAGGGGAAGTGAAACAGTAGATAATGGAGAAGAAATGTTCAGGGCATCATGAGACGCCCCCCAGCAGTTTTAGCCTATAGCAGCATAACTAAGGGGTGGTTTGGGGTCACCTGTTCTAGAGCTAACTATCAGCTTTAAAATAATAAGAATTGTAATAAACAGATAAATAAATGATAAAGGATACAATAATATGATACTTTAAAATACAATGTATCTAGATCTTGTACATGAGGAGAAGGAGCCAATGAAGAGCAGCTAATATATGTGAAATATGTGATGTTGTGATGTAAAATGCTGCTGTCTGAATCTGAGTGTCAAAGCAGTGTCTTCCAGGTCCTCAGCTAACAAGAGAAGGCAGCAAAACTTTTATCTTTTAAAGTTTGCATCATAATTTTACCATAATCTACTGTAGATAACAATGTGAGTACAAGGCCTATGTTAATCCCGGGAAAGATTAACAGCAGCAACTTTAACAATAACTGTTAAATAAAGTGATGGAACTTACTTCTTACTTCATACTTGAATAAGCAAGAAAATAAAAACCAGAAACCTGCATCTCCACATCATCAGTGTTAGCCACCTACTGAATGATGCTGCAGAAAACCGTTCCTCTGACCGCTGCTCTACAAGGTGCTGGTTCAAAGAACATTTAAACCTGCAGCAAATTATTATTCTGGACACTTGAGGCAGTAAAAGTGTGTCATAAATGACACATCATTGGATTCAAAATCATTCATAACCTTTGGCCCATTTTATGCTTTCCTCTGTTGTTATCAGGCTTGGTTTTTCCTGTTCCTGTGGTGGTCTTGTGCCACTAGCTCAGCACGGTCAGCACGATCCCATTTCTGCAAACAAGCACTTAGAGTTGTGCAGCGTTTTTTACAACAATAAAGCTACGCACAGGGACCTTATCAATCCCACAAATGCTACAAAGTTGAGGGGGTCTTTGACCTCATTCTATGATCATTAAAAAGGCATTAGCAGCTCTGTGCTACAATAGCCGTTACTAGTATAACACAGCTGGATTTCTGATAGAAGCCTGCTGCTGGCTGAGCTGCTCTGTGCTGCTGTAGGCTTAAATATGGAAAAAGAATTTGTGGAGTTAAAAAGATCATGACTCTAGTTATTCTGCACTGATATTAGATCATGAAAATGCATTAGGAGGAAGCAACAGGCAAAGGGCTTTATTGATTATCAGATTCAGAGCATTGCAGGGTCTCTACCATCTAACAAAAAGGCAAAATTTTCAGGGATTTGCAATGACTTTCCAAGTAAAGCTTCAAATTGAGACGCTTCGTCTAAATCACGTTGTGCAGAAATCGGGGTAGAAGCCTGTCATTGTCACAATTTTCTGTTTGTTCTGTTGCTCCAGATGTTTTGTCTACTCTTAGGAATAGAAACACTGGTGAGTGTTTTACCGTGCCAGGCTGGCAGGACTCAAAAATCACTGCCTTCATTTATTTATGTGCTCCAATTTTTGTGTCTCCTTTGACCAATACATAAAGCAGCAGAGCAGCGGTTGAAGGCACCTGGCCTACACATCACCACCGAGGACCGCATGAGCTCTAACATCACCCTCCTTGTGGTGCAAGGATGCAGGAGTGGAAAGCACTCAGTTATCATACGCGGCCACAAGGAGGTCTGGCAAAAGTCTTAGTGATGAAGTGGATGTGAATAAGTAGGGGAAGGCCTCGCGTACAAAGCAGCCTAGCGGGTCACCACATGGACCGGCCAGTGGCAGTGGGTTGCAAAGAGAGACAGCTGTGAGCAAAAAGGAAAACAGGAATGCACCTTTTTCTCTACTGCGCGCACACACAGACACACACACACACGCAGATCCAAACACACTCACACAGGCCCACAGGGAACAACCATCATCCACTTACTCGAGAAAGCTGGTGATGTAGTCTTTGCTGCAGGCAGACCAGGAGAAAGGGTTGGTGTTGGCGGTTATATGAGCAGCCATCAGTTTGGCTGTCTCGTGACCTTTGGTACCACAGGAATTCCCAATCCCATCGTGGTTCATCCCAAAACTGAAACAGAAAAAAATAAGAAGAAGAATTAATGCAGCTGGGTGTAATGACCATCTGGTCTAAAAGTGGTAGTTAATTACACAGTTTGGATGGGATGTCGCTGGACAGTTAAGGCTGCTGGCTCGTAGATGTCAACCTCGGTGGCTGTAAAGATTGAGCTCATTGGCTCTGAAACAGCTGTGCAGAGGGGTCAAGGGTCAAACCCTGTCTGGGGCTCTGCAGGAAAGAAGAAGTTCTAATCACCACTCAGATGCCTGTCTGTCAATCACCGCCTGCAGGTCTGAGCAAGCCAGGGAGGGAAAATCGCCGCAGAATGGAGCGAGGAGTCAGAGGACCTTTTGATCACTAGAATGAGAAGCTCCCAACTTTTAGCTCTCTTGTGAAAGCTACTCGATAATTTATTTCACACTGAATTCATGTGGGAAATAAATCGTTGCAACAATTCATTTTCGAAAAACTTTATCTGTCTGGATATCATTTGAGAGAAAAGTTCCCATTACAGCAGGATATCAAAGCTTACTTTTCCTCACAGTTCAGGAGCGCAAATCAGGTCTAATGTATATAACAAACCCAACCACATCGCACAGTCTGAACCTGTTTTTCTAAGGCCGGCGTTTATGACATTTTACCCTACTCTGGAAATAAATCAGGCCGGTCGAAACCCCACCGTAGTGTGTTTTTTTATACATCCTCTAGAAGCAGAGCCTATTTTTACAACTGCCCCACAACAGAAGCAGACATGAGACATAATAAAGGAAATCGCCATCTTGCTTAACTCTCTCGAGAGGAATACACAGACTAATACATCATCATTATTTTGCTTTATATTCAGGAAGAAAGAGGCCGAGGTATGTGGACACTGACATTTGCATGAGGAAATATGTGCAGATACAGTCTGCAAGGGGAAAAAAAGACTATATGCAAGTCTGGCAAAGCCAGGCGGTAAGTAATGTTTGCTTAAGAACGGGTCGTGAAAGTGATAAAAGGTTTGAAGACGACCTAAACTAAAACGAGGGTATTTGCCAACACCTAAAATTGCCATAAAAGGTGCTCTGTTTGTGGAAAGTAGAATTCTCTAAAATGTAAAAGGAATAACTTTAAGTCCTGCTGTCAGAAATCTGCTGATAGTATTTGTGTCAATGCTCATATTGAGGGAGTCGAAACTGAAAATATTGATACAGGTGCTGCTGACTGTGTCATCAGAGCAGTTTGATGCAAATTTCTGTGCTATAAATTCTCTTTTCAAAAGTGACTTTAAAAACCTTAGCTGACTGAGATCATGAGGTGGTCAAAAGCATGTATGAATAAATGCTGGAAGGTCGGGGTGCATGTGTGTAAGTGCCATTACAACCGTGAAAAAGCGTAAAGACAAAAAAGTAAAACTCCAGCATTTTAAAGCCACGATGGGTAATTGTATGACAGATCCACGCCACTTTAAATTTTGCTCCAGAATGAGACAAAATCTGTTAAATAATTTAAATGTGTGGCTTCAAAACTCAAGCTGGTTCAGGCCCTCTGACTCGGTCTCACCCCCTCTGCAATATGCATTAGGGAGTAATGTCAAGTTTTATATTTTATATTAGGATCATAAAAACTCTTAAAACTCACTTGTGGCCAATCTCGTGCGCAATGGTGAAAGCAGAACCGAGGCCGATGTCTTCATTGATGCTGCAGCTCCTCTCCGGCTCGCACATTCCAGCCACTGAGGCCAGGCCTAGACATACACACATAAACACACATGCCAGAGAAACATACAAACACAGGGTCAAGGCAAAGCAGTCTTATGACTTGTGGTCATAAAACTGGGATTCCATACATCAGCTCCTGTTTACAGCAGTGCTGAGAGACTCAGTCTATAGATTCACCGGGAGGAATCAAATTTAGCATTCTCTCCTAAATGCCTATAGTTTTCTTTTGCTTAAACATGGGAATTGCTGGAAAATGTCTCGACAATGATTAGATTTATGCATTTCAATTTATGCAACACTGGCTTCCAGCACGAGGCAAAGAAGTTTATGTAAGAACCACTTCACCATCACCATGCCCCATGAGAAACCTGACAGAAAAGATAGTTGATTTCCTCATTCTGAAAGCTGGAGCTGGAGAAAGAGGCAGAGACAAAAGAGAAAAAAGGGAGAGGAGAGGGCGTTTCAAGTTAAAAACGCTCCACAATCCAGGTGTGGCAGGTTCTTTTTCCCCTAAAGACTGACAGGTCAGATAGGGAGACTGCTGGCAATCCTTCACAGATTACATCTACAGGTGACTGGAGAGTGGATCATATGACACTGCAAAGCAGGTGTGTGTGTTTCTGTGTTTCTGTGTGTATGCGCGCGCGCACTTGCTTTAATGGGAAAAGGCTTAGTTTGTCCAGTCTACAAAAAAACTTTCTCACTCATTTCTTGTTGGATTGAGCCATTGAGAGTTTTTTTCCAGGTTTTGACAAATAAAATAAAAGTCAATCCTTATTATCCTGTCTGGATAATCTTTGCCATTTCTGTTAAGTTTCTCTTGACATTTTAAATAAATCTCCAGAAAATCTGGACAAAGAAAAAGAAGAATATGTGGTTGGAAGTATTCTCCAATCAGATGCTTTTAAACTAAGATGACAAAATTAAAAGTGCATCAGTTAAAGATGGTGATAGAAATATGATATTCACGTGTCTTTACTATGATCATATGAAAATTGTTAAGGCCTCCTCATTAGCTTGCTAAAGCTCAGGTATTTCCATTGCAATTTGGACATTTTGTTTACTGTCACATTTCCACCTCAGCCACTTTAAGAAGTGTCCCTTCATTCTCCTTATTTACCACATGGTTATGCACAAGCTACTATATTTAACACCAAGCAACAACCTCCAGGGCTGAAAAGTGAGGCGCTCAAGTGCCAAAAACTGCAGTTCCTCTAGTGGCCACTTGAGGCTGGCTCCAAGAGCAAGCCAGTCCCAGTAGAGTCCAACTGTTACAATGCCGAATTTTATAACACTAAACAAAGCATCGTTTACAGCCTAGTACAAACCAGAATGCCACTTTTGCTGGGACTGTAGCCACTGGTGTCTTCTAAGTCTCACCTCTGCTAATTGTAGTCCCTGAACTGGATCTTTCTGCCATGTTTGGCCTGTTGGTACATTTTGGATAATTTTAGGTAATAATCTGTCTTGTCTGAGAACTTTGTGCCTGAGCTTTGATGAGTGAAATTCTATCATTTTATTAACAGCAATTAACAGATACTCTGCATGTCTGTGCCTTACAATTGATGAATGCAGCTTGCAAGCATTAGCTCATAACTTAGCAGTCAACCAGCTCCTTATAATATGGTAATTTTTTACTTCAAAAATAGCACGGTGGTGGCCAAAACACCAGCACTGAGGCTTCAAAAAGCCCCAAATCAATGGGTGACATCACAGCGACTATGTCCATCTTTTATTTAGTCAGCAGTCCAGGTCATGGTGGTCCATTGCTAGTTAAACCTTAACATTACACTCAGCCACACACAAACTGGAAACCACATCACACATCCACAATAATTAAAGTCTAAATGCAAAATAGCTAAAATAAACATCACAGCACTACATAATTAATGATTTGAACCTAAGCATGTACATTCCCATGAGTCTTTGAACTCGCCACTGTGTAAATAACCCGAGCTACCGCCACCTTGGGTTGCTACAACTGCAATTACAATTCACATTGCTACTCTTTCTTTTTAAGTTCTTTATTTTGACTACATGCTGAATGAGATAATAGGACCTGATGCAACATGATTTCACTGGGCGTACTAAAGCATTACAGTGAGGCTCAAATTGGACTCAACTAAAAATGAGAAAATAGGGTATTACTCAGTAAGATTGTGCAGCACCATCTTGTCAATATTTTTTCCTGAAAGGCATCAGCACTTAACTATATTTACAACAAACGGTACACTATTGTATATAATTTCCTATGTTTTTTTAACAATTGATACAGTAAAGAATCAAAACCTCTTGCAATATTTGTAGAGGGTTTTTTGGACTTTCATTCAAGAATTTTTCAAGCACTTAACATGTACATAAATCATGTAGATAGGAACACAATTACTGTCAACAGCTTTCAATTTCCTTTCTCTTGAGAATAAGCAGTTACCTCTAAACTTGGGCAAATCAAACCAAGACTGAATGTCTGAATGGCTGCATGCAATGAGCGTGAGTGCAAAAATATGTTTCTTTTTGTGTAGCTTGTATGCACAAGCACGGGTTTCCAACTTGCAGTTCACATTTTTGCAAAATGTGACAACAATAAACTTTACACACCTCTTTTTTTACACCGTTCATTAGCTGCAGAAATTGTAGTTTGGTGGTCAGTGCGGCTTCGCATTTTCCTCGATCGTATGCATGAACTCGTTCCCTGCCTGCTAAAAGTGGCATGGCCTTTGTATCCTCTTTGCTAAGAGGCTAAACAAGAATAGACTCGCAAATCAGGAGGCCACTGAAACCATTACTGCAGGGGAAGAGGGAGCCTGAAGGTGAAGAGGGAGGAAAGGAAGAAGGGTGTACACGTGTGAGGGGTGGTGGATGTGTGTGTGTGTTTGGGGGGGGCAAACAGGGACTGTGAGCTGTTTTCTTAACTCCAGGGTGGACTGTGTATTATCTCCACGCCCGTGATTATTCCGCGACCCTAAATGCCAGCGGTCTGACCCAGGAGCATGATCCCTAGGAGGAAAGGGAGGAGGAGCAGAGAGGGAGGTGGGGGTGAGACAATGAGGAAACCAAGCAGATGCCAGGGCAATTAAAATGACCGGGGAATGTGACGAATGCGGTCAATCTGTCAAACCACCCCTGAAGTCACAATATTACCTCCAAGATATACTGTGGTGCCTGCAGGGCCTTTGCAAAGATAAGGTGGGGAGAAGGGTAGGAAGGTTTGAGGTGGAGCTGAAGGACTTGAGACAGAGGGGAGGGGGGTGATCTGCCACCACATGCTGTCCTTTTTCTACCCCCAATAACACCAGAGTGTGCATTTCACCCACTCTATCTCCCCCTGCATACTCAAACACCCCCTATAATTGCCCTTTTCCAGTTCCATTTTCCTTTCAACCCCTCCTTTTCTTCTTCTCCATCTCCCCCATCTGCCACTAATCTCGTCTCTTCTTCATCCCTCATTTCTCCTCCCCCTTTTTAAGTCTTCTCCCTCCATAGCTTTCCTACACATACCTCTTCCTTTCTCTCTCTCAACCCCCAGTGGAAGTGTAAACACCTTAGACAAACTGAGGTTAGAGGCAGAGGACAGAGACAGAGGAGGTTTATAAACTAGAGGTGACCACAGCTGTCCAGGTTTAGGGCTCCAGGCCTCAGCAAACAGAGGGGAAGCCACTGAGGAGCTATAATAACACAAATGAAAATATCCTTCTCATTATGTCTCACAGGAGCCGTCTGGTGTTCTTCTACACAAGACTGCAAAGGTTGCTAAATAAGGTTTGTCTGAGGACACACTGAATGGGAAAATAAATACCTCTCCAGAGAGCGGGAAAGAATGATCTCCAAAACCAGACATTTAGTGTAGTTAGCATTAAATAATATTACCAAAGAAACCTAGATTAACATACATGCTCATTAACATTTCTCAGCTTTTGTCACTTACCTAAGGTACCACAAGGTTTGTTCTTGTAGGTGCAGATGTCATACCTAAGGAAAGGTAGAAAGAAACGAAGGTCAGAACACCCAAGTGGTCATCAATATGTCGAGCATGCAACACCCTCAACCTCTGGGTGACCATTTTCAATTGTAAGGCAATTGCACAGGTCGCCTGGTGCAAGGCAACTTTTCCCCGAACAATCTGACCCCATAGGTAAATGTTTGCAAATAATTGCTTTATAATAGTTAAATGCAGACATATTACCAATACTTTTCAATCAATCTGAGTCAGTCTGCCCCAAAGAGCACAACTCGTTTACAGCATGTCTCTTTGTAAAAGGGAACTTGGTAACTGCTTTCCAGCTGGTTATATTCCGGTTATATTCCTATATAAAAGCAAGGCTGCCAAGCACATAACTGCCAACTTGACCCTGTTGAACTTATTGCCCTTTTATTGCAGTCTGATGCACCTGAAGTTGGTTTGAAGACAGTATCTGACTGCTGCTGTCGCAGAGCTGGTCCCCCCCCTCCTTTGAAGGAACCATAACAAAAGCAATGAGATTACAAGCTCATTGTGCACGGTCACAATCATTTTGGTTGTGTTTTGGTCTTCAACCATTCTTTTCCCTAGTGTGGCTATAGCAAAATGCAGTGCTAAGACACAAATAAATAAGGCTTGCTGTCTCTGCAGTGTTACCATCTCATATAGTTAATACAATATAGCAAAAGAAAAAAAAAAACGCTCAGACCCACAGTCCCTGAGGAACACACTGTACATTTCAAATAATGATCCAATCATACCTAAAGCTTTTAATCTATTAAAACCAAGGGCATAGCAAATTTAATTTACTCCACAACCACCAGCTCCGCCATCACCCCTATTTCTCCAAACCACTCTCCTCCTTCTAATCCACTTTTTATTTATTTCCCCAATTTTCCCATTTTTTAAGCCTCGTAATGTCCTGGGGTCTTTTTAGACCCCAAATAGCACCCATTTCAAAACAAAAACAGATAACACCATTCTTATTTCATGCTGACAGGAATCAGTTCAATCCGCCACCAGATAGCCACACTGATCCATGTTACCAAAGATCGGCAGGGAAAAACAAAGCACAAGCCTCCATGGCTAAAAATTGAAAAAGTAAGTGCTAAAAATCTCAAATTCCCCGAATGACCACACGAGGCTGGCTTCAAAAGTGAATTCCCATAGACTTGCATATTAAAATGTCCAACTGCACAGTAGAAGTTAATATGTTTCAAGCCTGGTATAAAAATTTCCTATCAAAAGATCACAAGCAGATAGTAAGTGTATGAATATTTACATTGCTTGTCTAGCAGTGCAACAAAGTCAGAAAGAGTTATTTTTACACATGCACTGCAGTCTTTCAAGATGCAGAACCATGGAAGTATGTGTAATGATGATATTTAACCTGCTAGGTCCCTAACACAAAGTCCATGTGACATTGGATTGCTCCAGTGAGTTAATATCACAGGTAAATTTCTGGTGAATACACAGCAAGCCAGTGGGCGTCATGTGTGTCGCCCAGTGGAACCTTCTGTAGGCAGCATCCTCGCCCAAACATAATGGAGTATTTTCAGTAGTGACAGGACAGACTATCTGTTCCTGTGCACTACATGAGAGAGAGCTCAGTAGAACATTCTGATCCCCAACAAAAGTGATGAGAATCCTGGATTTGGTACTCAACTCACAAGTCTTACTGTATGGTGCAGTTTGTCATAAACAAACATGCAGACCAATGTTTGCAATCATCATTAGCTGCAACAACTTTAATGGGCTTTGATATGTTAGAGCACTGGGTCTGTCAGCTTCTTTTAGAGCTCCTCTGCAACCCAAGTATCCAAGAGTTGATTCATGCACCTTCCATGGGTTGTTTGGTCGCTAACAACAATAACATTTCTCATCACCGCGCTAAAAAAGGAAAGCCAGAAAGGTAAACTCCATGACCACTGCAGGCAGACTCCACTAAACAGCCATTGCTGTTGGTGCAAAGCGAAGCTAAAACCAATAATAAAACCAGCAGCCAAAGCAGCTGCAGAATGTCAGTTGGCAGACAACAAGCAAGCAAGCAGTAATGATAAAAAGGCTGTTTTATGCAAACTGCAGAGAATCAGAAATTTTGGCTTTAGCCCATGTCAATCACACAACCCCATCCTCTCTCCAGATAGAAGCAGTTGGAGGAACACATCAGTTTCCAGGTTAAGTAGCCAAAACAGTTCTGGCAGCAATAAAGTCTATTCCAGGTAATGACAGAGATTTGCTGTTTTATGACATAAATTGCAGGGTGACAGGTACACTGCGTCTGTAACAGCACATTTTACTTTCAGAACTATGGTTTTTATTTCCACGAGCTGTTACAGGTAAAGTATGTACACAAGACTTTTGGATGCTCCAGTGTTGTAGCGTTTGGCATCTGCTGAAGGCACACCACAGAAAATAACCTGTAAGCTATTTGTTCAAGATGAGAAAATTACAAATAAAGTAACAATTGAAAAAAAAA